>SNQJ01S0028559.1:52618-71080 GCA_010110895.2 Picea sitchensis | reverse complement strand
AATTTATATGTTGATTTTGATGTGTATATTGTTAGGTCATGTTAAATTTGGATGTTAAATGTGCTTGATATATGTGTATGTTATATTCCAACAATATGAGGGTCAGAATGACAATCTATCACTTGAAGGGAAAATCAAGCATATGGTGGCAAGGTCTGAAGTTGGCCAAGGACCTAAAGGAAAAATAGATGGAATGGTGAGACTTTAAGAAATATTTTAAGAAACAATATCTATCTGAAAGTTATTATGAAAGAAAAACCAAAGAATGTTATGAGCTATGACTCGGTCAAATGGCTATGGATGATATGATAAACAAATTATTGTAATTACTAAGGTTTGCACCTTATATCCGGGAGGAAAAAGTGAAAATCCAGCGATTCCTAAGCTATTTACCATGGTCCTATAAGGACATAATCAAATTTGATAATCCCAAGTCCTTGAGAAACGTTTTCAGGAAATCCCGAATGTGTTACGACCAATACAAACAGCGGTCAGAATTTCCCAAGGCTTGGAAAGACAAGAAACAAGACCGAATGAACCAACGGAAGAAGGGATATCAGCTAGCTCCTTTTCGGAATGTAGCAAAGTGTTTTTGAAGGAAATATTTTCACTCCAACAATCAGAACACCCAAGGAGGTTGTAAACTAGTAAATCTGGGAACAAAGAAGTTTGGGGACAGCCCCCGTGAACAGTTAAAATGATGGGAATGTGGAGAGCCTCACCTAAGGAGGAACTCTCCACGTTTGACTTCAGCAGCCAGAACTATCGTTCAAAACCTACAGGAAGCCTCTATAGTGGGAGATGTGGGCAGAATCATACATCAGATCAATGAACCCGTGGATGGCTGACAAGTTGACCACCAATTCACTATAGTGGAAATCGAAGGTAAGATTAACAATACTTGTATTTATTTTTTAATCGATCTAGGAGCTACGTTAATTTACATCGCTCCTAGTGTAGTCGATTCAAATAAACTGAAGAAAACAAGACATGAAAAATCTTGGCTAGTACAACTAGCAACAAAAACAAAATGAAAAGTATCTAATTTTATTTATGATTGTGAGTTCAGTTTAGGTGGCCAGAACACAAAGACAAATCTAAACATTCTACCATTAGGGTTGTTGGGGTCCAAGTATGAACGATTTATTCACCCTTTTTCCTACATTAATTTATCAATCTGGGTGTGTATCCTTTCAAGGAAACGTGCAAGGTATATGTAGGGGCAAGAGCACAATCTGTTCTGACAAAGGGTTCACGATTAAGATTCAAAACATTGTTGTGAAACTAGATCAATTGCAACTTCAGAAAAGCAATCATAAGAATTAAAACACTCTAACAACTAGCATAAACTAATAAATAATACACACAGAAGGATGCAACACCGGATCAGAAGAGTGGGCCCAACTCTCTGATCAGGGATACGTTAGTCACAATGAACATTAAAACAAGAAAATAGATGATACTCTATTAATCTGAAAAGGGTTATTACAATATCAATGGGGGCGTCCCCAGTTACAGGAATCAACCGTCTTTTATACATGGAGAGGGAGAACAACCTCTTTCCCCAAAACATGGTAACCGTATCCTGATAAATATACATTAGTTGGAATGACACCAATACTAGATAGACAAGATCAAGAAGATGCCCAAGAATGGTTCAGGGATCTGGGACTCCAGTTGCGCGGCCTACTTATGGTTGGTCATTGCTGTGAATAGTGGATTTGTTGCGGGATGTTGAACCTTTGGTTCTTGTTCTCCAGAAGCTACGGTCAAACATTCATTTTATTGTTGCAAATAGGTAAAACTCCACAAATTTATTTCATTAATAAAATATTCCAATAGACAAGGCAGGGGTATTTACCTTACAGGTTTAACATAGTAAACATAGGTAAATAAGTGCAAAAAGGTCAAAAAGGGTAATGGAAATGCAGCAAAAAGATAACCTGATTTGGTTCCCAACATCTCCCCCCAACTGGCCTTTTGCATGCCCTCATGCAGTTCACCACCTCCGCAGGTCTGGATTTCGTAGAATGTTGGCTTCCTGAAAATGGGTGAGATCATATTCTCTGGCCATCTCTATCCTTGGAACTTTAAAACCGTCTGAAAGGAGGACTTCTTTCCACCAATCTTCTAAAACATTATACGCTGGAGTGTAATTTTCTACTGGCAACCAAATAATGGGAAATTGAAACCAGATTCCCATCCACCAGACCTCGCATGCTCGGACACATGCCACATATCTGGGCACTCTGGGGAGCACATGTGCAAAATTTGGTGCCCCAAAAGGTTCCCTGTTCCGGACAATTGTAGGTGACATCATCCACCTTTTCTGACAACAATCAAGAGCCTCATCTTGAAATGTGACTAATTGCTTGACACAAAGATCAAGGCACCAATTTTGTGTCCTCAACATTTTTTCTCTATTCCCCTCAATTCCCAAAAAGGTGTTGTGTTTAGTTAACATGGTGATTGACCTCTCATGTTCTCCTCTTACTATAAATGGCTTTGTAACCTGATTGGATTCAAATGTGTTAAAATCCTTTTTCCAGCTGATTTGATTGAAAGTGTCAGAGGTGAGGACCCTTAAATGAATGTCCCCCACATATGGGACCGGGTTGAATTCTTTGTCCAGGCGCAACAGATACCCATGCAGGTAAAACTCACACATCAAATGTTGAGTTGGCACGTCGTGGTTCCTCATTATTCGGAGCAATTGTACACCATATTCTATTTCATAACTAATCTCATTTTTTATGCTCTCCATGCAAAATAAAAGAAAACATTCATGTAAGAATAAAGAATAACAAGAAGCAAGGGGGCGACATGCCATCACCTCTTGTGCCAAATTAAAAATCTGCTCCTTATCATTTTTCAGCTCTTCCCCTTGCTTTTCTAGTTGCTCCATCTTGGGATGCTGCTTCGCATGCCTTAATCTCATGATGTTTATACGCTCCACATATTCAAAAATGGTTGTGGAGGCTCAATCCTGAGTTCTTATGACCTCATTTTGATACTGATTCATAGTATATTTCCAAGTCAGCACTTCGGTCCCTAAGGCATACTCACGGTCTTCAAACAGTCGCTCGACTGGGTATTTTTGAGTAGCAGTAGAGGTTGTGTCTACCTGGTCCGTCTGAGTCTCTTCTTCTACTCCTATGGCCTTGGAATTTCTAGCTTACTGCTTTTATTTCTTCAACTGCTTCTACATTTTGTGTACCTAATTCCTTAGTTTCCTGACCTCCATCTTAAGTTGGATTGTCTCTTTAAATTGTAGCTGATATTTTTGTTTGACTAGGAGTATTCATTGTTCACACGGCTCTACCCATTCCTACTTAACCAAAACTTCCACAGTTTCAGCGGCTGGAGGTAAATCCCTCGAGACAGCTTATGCTGTGCCGACTGTCGGGTTTTCCTCCACTGCCCATTTTTCTTATATTATTTCTTCGTTCATGACCTTCTCACTTGGATTTTCCATTGGCTCATTCATCGGGACTGCTTTGCTTGGTCCCTCCTCTTTGCCAATGGTTACTTCCTATTGTTGCGTGCTCACAGTGACCAGTGGTGCCTTTGTGAGATGCTCTCCTGCTAATGTATCTCTTGGAACCTTCCTAGTTCCCCATCCTCAGGGACCTCTACCTCTTTTCTCTTTTCAAGCTCCAAAGTGCCTGTTGTTGGAGCCACCCTTGTTTTTTAACTCATCACAATTTTCATTTTGGATACTTAAAATTTTAAAGATGACCTTTTGATTGTTCCCCCCCGAAACTTTGAAGTCTCTGCAGCCTTGTCGATTAAGAAACGATGCTTTATCTACCCTCAAAACAAGTTCACTTTCTTAAGAATGTCACTCTTTTTTGTTTTACTTCGGGATCTCGCAGGTCGGATAACATAACTCATAAATTTACACGTCCCGAGTCACGAAACGGTGAAGTCTTTTTAAATTTTCACTCAAGACAGTAACCAGGGTAAAATCTTTTAACCTAGTGATTAGACGTCGTCGGGGTTTCACGCCTCAGTGGTCGCTAAGTTCGAATTTTTATTTTTATAGCTCCGAGAGCCGAGAACACGAGGTTCTTTCGGGCTAACCCTGGTCAAGGATTAAAGGTGAAAAATACTAACCATGGTTAAAATCTGTTCTCGACGCTTCGCCACTTAGCACTATCTTTTAGAAAGTTACGTCGTCTAAAATATCGACTCATGAAGTCACGACATAATTATAACTTGATTAATTAATCGCCTAATCTAAGGTTTTCTTCCCCTTAATTGAGTCTTAATTATCTCCATCTCGCAGTTTCGCGACTCGGCATACTAATCTCCCAAAAACTTATCTTCGAAGTTCCGAGTTGCGATATGGCGAATAAATGGATTATAATATTAATGAAGTTCCAAATCACGATTACTGTTAATTAATCCAAAGTCGGTCCTCGCGATCTCGCGAGTTAGGGACTCAAAGTGTTAAAAGAAAATCTACGAAGTAGAGAACAACGAGAAAGTTATTAACGTTGCTAAGTTTTGATAATTTAAAATAAAGTGAGATATGTCCCGCGCATCGAGGTTTGCACATTTCCCAAGGTAGCTATTTTCTCTCCATACTCCAATTGACTGTCAAACTGCCAAAATTTATGACATTAATGGGAAGATAAGGTAAATTTATGTTTAAGATCGGATTTTTACGGCATAAATTTATTTCTAATTGCAAATTGACAGACTGGTGTTGAAAGGTACTATTTTTTCAAATATATTGCAAGAGTCACGTTTCATTATGCATTTTTCATAGCATGCGGAGCTCATCGTTTCTGAGTTAACTACTTTCTGTATGTATACACAGTTTTATCGAAGGAGAGTGAAAACGCAAGTTTCAGCCATGGCTCCATGGAAAGAAACAAAGGTGAATATCGAGGTTGTAGGGAAAGGCTCGGATAATGTCTCTGACACTTCACCCCGGAGTGTTGATTCAGTCCCTAGCTAGTCGTTTGTTTCAGATATTCTGTAATCTGAGTTGGTGAATTATTCAGATTCCGACGACAATGAAAAGGACGACTTGAACACCAAATACAAGATTGTTGTCCAATCAGGAATGCACAAGGTAGCAACCAGACCACGGTTGCTTCCCTATTATGATATGATCTGATGGGCGCTGGATCACATAGAATTACCCACCAGAACTATCATGAACGACCAGTGGGTCACGGTCGGGACTTTTAGACTGGAGCACATCCAAACCATGTATAAGCCCCCGACAACATCTGAATACACGTATGATGTTGAATTCCTGGAGGGATTCAAACAGAAGGAGTGCACTGAATATGAAAAAACCATGCCCGGTTTGATAAAGGATTGGGTTTCGCGCTCCGCAAAATTCAGAGAAAATGACCAAGGCGTTTATTCAATTTCTTCACTGGAGCCACAGTATAAGTATGTGGAAATGATGACTTGCCGGCTATTCGGAAGGGAGGACACATCACATTTCTACATTGCGCGGGTGCCTCTCATGTTTTGGGTTGCAGAAGGTTGCTCATTTAATTGGGCAAAGATACTCTCAGACAGCTTGGCCAACCGGGTCACAGAGTATCGGGAGCAGAAGGCAAGCAGGAGACCGTCTTCTTTTTTCATGTCTGCATACATTATGGACGTGGTATGTTCTATGACACCATTCCCTTTGATGAGTTGGTCTTGGAATCCAGTACAAGAAAATCCCGTGCATGAATATCATGACAAACTGTGGGAAAATAAAGCGGACAAATTCATTTATGAAATTTTCAACTGGGTGATGGTGCCCCTGCACATCACCATTTTTGGTCGTTCGCCAACTCGCATCTAAGATAGCATTGCTGCAAATCTGAGTGGTATCGCGGACTGGTACGTAGAAGCGGAGTTTTCCTATTTCAGAGTGTTCGGAGCTGTTGTTCCCCCTCTNGCACCTCGTATCTCGGACAGTATTGCTGCAAATCTGAGTGGTATAGCGGACTGGTACGTAGAAGCAGAGTTTTCCTATTTCAGAGTGTTCGGAGTTCTTGTCCCCCCGCATGCACTACCACTGTTCATCCCCGACAAGCTGGCTTGTCGCGAGATCACCCGACAAACAGTGATTGGCGGGGTGAGTAAAGAAATCAAAGCATCTTCGAAGAAGGTATGGTCTTTTTTCCCCGTTCGGCTAAATTCTTATTCTTTATTGGATTTTGGGCATGCAAAAGTCGAGGCTACAGCCCTGGAAGACCTGAGTTTGGTCTCCATTGAGTATAAAAAATATGATCCTCAGAAAATTGTAAGCAACCATTTAGCTAATTGTGGGCTCAAGAGGTTTGAACACAAGTCTTCACCCCCGGATGACATTTTTCGAGGGGCAAGGTCTTATGGGGAAGTGCTAGTTTGGATTCGATCTTTAGCACTCGAAGAAAAGGCCTCTGTATTAAAATTTCAGGAAAACAAATGAAGTTGTCTTCCTGCTGTGTTACGAGGAGTGAGCCCAAACGTTTCTGAGACCGAACCGAAGGATATTGAAGCCTCCAAAGAAGCAACTTCTGGTTCAGGAAAAATCCATAATGAGGGGGGGCAAACGAATAAGCCTGAAGCAGAGGCACAGAATCTGGACCTGCCAGAGACCCAGAATCCATAAACTGAGACGAATACCTCTAAACCTCCGAAGAAGCAGGACTCGGTCGTCACCCCAGGAAAGACAGCGAAACAGATCGGGGAACCCATCACTTCTGTCACCCCCTTGGAGTCGACCCAAGGAAATATAGAAGAAGGATGGATTTTCGATGAGGAACTGAGGCCTATCAGAGCAGAAGAACTTCCCCCAAACAAGTTCTTCTTTGACAAAAAGAGGAAAGCGGTGGTGAAAAGGGAGTTCTACCAGGACGAAGGATCGACTGCTAAAAAATTCAAGGTTATGACGGATGGAAAGAACAAAAAGAATGAGGAATTCGCCACGGAGATCGTAGAAACGTTAGGAGCGTATGCATCGACAAATCAATTCTCGGTCGGGATGTTAAAAAACCAGCTCAAAAGAAAGAATCACTTGATCAAGACTCTCTAAGCTAGAGTATCTTCGGCCACAGAAAGCACTAAAGGTCAGGTGCGTGGAGAAATAGAACTGGCCCGACTAGCTGATAAAAAAGAAAATAGAAGTGCTCAAAGCCAAGTTGGAACAAGTGCATTCAGTGATCCGAGACGGTTGGGTGCAGGCTGGTCACCAGAGGACTATGATTGCAGAGTTGCAAGCTCAGGTAGAGATCGTTGAAAGTAGGGTGATCGATGTCGAGGGGTTTAAATCCCGAGCGACCCAGATTCAGAGCAAGATCTCTTCTGCACAACAAGGTTTTCTCGCCAAAGTAGGAACAATCCGAGAGGATTGTCTGTTGATGCATCAGGTTTCCGAGAACCTGACTGAAAGAGAAAGAGATGCAGGAGCGGCTCGGGTCGCCTTCCAGAAGGCGCTGATAGCCACGAATGACAGTTTTTTGGTAGGTTTTCCAGGACTCGCCCTCTTAGAACAAACTAGAGGTAACATTTTGTTGAAGGATTGGGAGCATAACATTTCCCTGGGCAAGGAATAGGCCCAAAAAGTAACCAATTCATTAGAAGAAGCCTTCAATTATATAGAGGGAGAGTTGTTGGGTATGGACACTAGAGGCGATGCCGAAACATTAATACAAATGAATGTAGAACAAATCTCGCTTGATCTGAAAGAGAAGGAGGAGAGAGATTTGGCTGATTTCTCTCAGATGGACAGGGTGGACATGGTTCGAGTTGATAAGCATTTGATCCAGTCCAGTGCGCAACTAAGTTCCCTCGACATCGTCAATGCACAAATGGGGGACAAGCTGCAACAGTTAGCCCGAGAATGTTACTTCGTCGAGGCCAGCTGTCAAGCAGAACCTTCGCAGCTCGTATCTCAGTTTGTGGACAGATGTATTGCCTACACTGAATCTTCGCGAATACGAGCACCTGGCACCAAGTGAAAATAGAGCGGGAGAAAGGGAGAGATTGTGCTCCTCTCGGTTGTAACCACATTTGTGTAACCGTTGAGATTCTAACTGATCTATAAAATTGTATAAATATATCACAGAAAGAAATAAATGAGGATGGACCTTTTTGGTATTGATTGTAATAGAGTTTTTGCATTCAAGAGGTTAATATAAGCAAATCTGGAGATTCTCGATTCCGTCAAGACTGTGTTACAAGTTTGTTTCTTCGTATTTCATGTTTCATTTCATTCCATTATTCATAATTGATGTGCTTTGTTGTAATTTAGTACGACCACTACTATAACAAAAGGATTTATGTTTTCTATAAGTATTTATTGTCTTTCCTCTGCACCAGCTATCAGCGGGTGTAAGACCAATCTGTACTTTCAAGATTCTATATATATTTTGTGCTATGTCAGTTATTTCCTTACTAATTTCTTCTTCTATTTATATGTGAGTTTTCTCTTTGACAGGAATCTTGCGTTATATGCAGCTAAATGTTTTTCTTTCACCTCACACCTTTATTTAAAATATAATACAATTACGGAAAAGAGCCTTCGATTTGCATTCCTATTTTATTCTTAAAACATAAAGCTCTCTTTATTTCGACCAAATCGAGACATCATTAAATCCCTCTTGAATCCTCTCCTACCCTTACGGTTCCCCCATGACTGTCCCTACAACAACACAGCCTAATATCGAACCTAAACTATCGAACCAAACACATATTGCTTTAAACCTTTTTGATATAATCCTTAAAACTGCTAATAACCGGGACAAACTTGAACGTTCATGGGCAACCATTGAACAAGATATAACTACTTAGGAACAATTGGAAGCTAGACAACGCCAACGTAGAAACCTTCCCTAGTTTCCTTTACTGAAGGTGGACGTTACCCTCTTACTCATCTTTCACCTACTTTCGGATGCCTTGACACTGTAATTTTAAGCCTTAAGTACAGACTCAGGAACAACATCTTTCTGGCGCCGCTGTCGGGGAGCGAAGTTATGAAATCTTTTTTCTTGGGAAAACGACATTTATTTAGTTGAAAGTGTGACTCTTTGATAGTGAACATAGAGCACACACAGGTTTAAGGCTTTTTCAATCTTTCACTTGGCGACTCCACGAAAACATAAACTGGATTCTGGTAGAAAGAGTACCAGACAGAACCCAGATGGAAAGTTGATTACGCCTGTTACTGATCCCGAAATTTTTTTAAGGATGAGAGGCTCGTTTGAGCCAACCGCTGCAGTTTATAAGCCTAAAAGCCCACCTTTAAAGACTAAATTCCATTCAGAACCTTCTACTTCACGCAGTCCTCTGTTTGATACCAAAGATCTGACGTCAAACCACCATGAAGTTAGAAGTGAGATTCATCAGACTTTCCCATCCATACACAAGGGAAAAGGTCCTCTAGAAAGTTCGTCGACAGTTGACATACCAGCTTTTCTTCGAAAGAACTTCCCGGTATCGTCTGATTCCAAAGAGTGTGTTACACACTCATTTTCTACACCCAAGTTGATGCTAGCCATCAGAGGAGGTGGTGGAGGCGCTCCTGGAGGAGGAGGTGGAGTTCAAGGGCAAGTCCCTCCTCCCAGAGTATTCGCAAAGGTAGCAGCGAGATACGCCCCCCTGGTTTTGCCCGTCCCCCTCCATGATTTGCCTAAAAACTACATCAAAAATATTCCTAAGTTCACTGGGGAGGGAGATCTAACCATAGCCGAGCATATAAATTTCTTTGACCAATTCGCAGATGTCTGTGGTATCGAGCACGAAGATGTCTATTCAAGACTACTTGTCCAGACCTTTGAAGGACAGGTCCGAACTTGGTTTCGGAGCCTCCCCACAGCTTCTATCCTGTCATATGACGCTTTGGAAGATTCTTTCCTCATACAATGGGGAGAGCGAAAATATCACTTATATTACCTTACCGAGTTTGGGTCCCCAAAGAAAAAGAACTCAGAAACAATTATGGAATTTATTCTGAGATTCAACAAACTATATAATAAGATTCCAGCCGCAGTTAAACCCTCCAAACCCTCAGCCAAGGTAACCTTTGCGGGAGCCTTTGAGCCGGATTTCGCACTACTTTTGCAAGAAAGAAGAGGAGCCTCCCTAAATAGAATGCAAGACGATGCTGTCAAAATAGAATCTAATATGATGGCTTCAGGAAATTAAAGGCTAAAGTAGAAACAGTCAACCGTGAGAATAGACGCTATAGGGAACCAACGGGTCCTTCGGGCTCAAATAGATACACTGATGACAAAGTAGATGATATGGCCTGAATAATTAAAGAATTGTCTAACAAAATATCTAGGATGGAGTTGGACCAGTTTAAAGCTGATTATTCTAATAAAAAGGACTTCAGGAGAAACCCAAATCCCCAAAAACTACAAGCTCCATTAAAAAACGAAAATTTTATAGGAGTAAAGGACCTCCAAGATTTTGGAGATTCGGAAGATGAAGTCATGAATTTCGGTGATGACTGTTCGCAGCCATATCTGACTCGTGAAGATTATGAAAAATCTTTGAACACCCCTCAACCGACTAATGAGGATCAAGAAGGTGATCACACTGAGCCCTGTATATCTCAACCAGAAACAGAGATGATAATGGCCGAGTTTCAACCAAAGTACAACCTAAGATCTCAGAGTAAGCCCACCTCAACGAATCAAACTAAGAAAATTCTTAAAAAGGGTCAAGTTGATGAACCTCCTTCGGAAGAGACCTTGTTACCTAGCAACAAGACCAAGGTAGCAAGCACTCAAGAGTCCGAGGCAAAAAAAGTCGAAACTCAAACACAAGAAACCAGACCAGTAGATAAGGTTACGTCTTCAACTAGGATCACTAGTGATAAAGCAATCCAGACAAGTAAGTCGGAAAGAAAAAACTCGGGGGTCTCAACTAAAGAAATGGACAAGGTAAACACATCTTTTAGTTTTGAAAATGAGTTAAACAAAATTAAGATACCGATTCCTTTAGTAGAATTAGCAAAAAATCCTACTTATCGGAAGCAAATTGCCAAAGCGATGGGTGTCTATGAGCTAGAAAGTCAGTCTGATGTTATCAACCTGGAATATGACAGACCTAACATCACCTTTGGTCCTCATTTTTAAGGGTCCAAAGACAACATCGCTCCCTTTTATATCACCCTGAATATACATGATCAATTGTTGCATAATTGCATGTTAGACTCCGGGGCTTCTCATAATGTTATGCCCAAGATTATAATGGACATGTTGGGTCTCCAAATCACAAGACCTTATGGAAATCTGTACTCTTTCGATTTGAGAAAGGTTAAATGTATGGGGATGATAAAATATCTGGTAGTTACCCTGGCTCAGGTCCCGGTCAAGAGTATCCTGATGGATGTGGTTATTGCAGATATTCCTCCCAAGTATGGGATGTTGTTATCTCGATCATGGGGAGCCAAGCTGGGGGGTTCTCTACAGTTGGACATGACATATGCCACAATCCCTGTTTTCGGTGGTCAGTTCACTTGTTTGTACAGAGAAACAAGATTAGCGTATACAGTCAGTGACCCTCAAAACCCAGATAACTTTCCCATTTACGTTGCAGATCAAGATTTGGGGAATTGCATCTTGTCTTTTGATGACGGTTTGGATGGGCGTCTAAAGGAACTTGATATGAAACAAGAAGAGACAATTCATTTGATAGAAGAGTTGTGTAATACCAGAGTTTGGAAAATGTATTTCGATGGTGCCTTATGTTCTGAAGAGGCAGGTGCGGGTGTGCTCTTAGTGGCTCCCGAAGGTAAATTCATTGTTCCTTTTTCTTACTGACTACAGTGGGACATAGATTACACTAACAACGTATGCGAATACAAAGCATTGATTTTAGGATTAGAGGCTACGAAAAGGCTAAATATAAATAACCTAGAATTTTATGGTGACGCAAAGCTAATAGTTAAACAAATAAACCGACAGTACCTAGCCAAGCATCCCAGACTAAGAACGTACATAAATTGTGCTTGGGATTTGATGGAGAACTTTTTCTCATCTATAAAGGTCCATTTTATCCCTCGCGCAGAGAATCTACATGCTGACGCATTGGCCAAGGAAGCTTCAACCTTTTCTCCTCCCACGACCGTCAAACTGAAATACCACATTGAAATCAAATACAAACCCTCTATACCAGATAATATTCGACACTGGCAGGTCTTTGAAGATGACGAACAAATCAAAAAATTTCTTATAGCAATAGGTGAGTTCTCTGAAACTCATCCAGACTAAGAGAATCAAAATGACCCGATGTGGATTATGTAAGGAGAAGATCCTGAAACCTTCCGAGAAAAAATAGCGGATCATCGTATGTTGGTCCTTAAAAGCAACCAAATTCCGAAAGGCTTAATCCCTTTAGAGAGACTTTTCGATCAGAATGATGTACCTATGAAATCCGCTTTGCATCCCCAACCAGAAGAGGTGGAGGACTGCGATATAGGAACTGAGAAAGAATCCAGGATAGTAAAGATATCTAAGTTCCTCCCTCCCAAGGTAAAAGTCCAGTACAGAGACCTACTCAGACAGTACAAAGATGTTTTCTCCTGGTCCTATGATGAACATAGAACGTATGACACTTCCATAATTGAGCACAAGATACCTTTGAAGCCCGGGGTCAAGCTGTTTAGGAAAAATCTTAGGCAAATTAACCCCATTTTGTTGCCTGTGATTGAAAAGGAAGTTAAGAATATTTTAAATGCGAAAATAATTGTACCTCTGAGGTACTCCGACTGGGTGGCAAATTTGGTCCCGGTCAGGAAAAAGAACGGAGAAATCAGACTGTGTGTATATTTCCGAAACTTAAATAAGTCTTCCCTTAAGGATAATTATCCTCTCCCCAAAATGGACCAGGTCCTAGAAAAGGTAGTCGGAGAAAATCGAATGTCTATGATAGATGGGTTCTCTAGATATAACCAAATCACCATGAACGAGCAAGACAGAGAAAAAACTTCTTTCACCACACCATGGGGTACATTCATGTATGACAAAATGTCTTTTGGTTTGATGAATGCAGGAGCTACATTCCAGCGCGCTATGGACATTGCTTTCGTAGGAGAAAGAGACAAGTTCGTAGTCATCTACCTCGACGATTTGATGGTTTTCTCTAAAACCGATGAAGAACATTTGATCCATCTAAAACAGACTTTCGAAAAATGCCGTAGGTATGGTCTGTCTTTGAACCCAAAGAAATCACATTTTTCTATGCGGGAAGGAAAGCTTCTGGGGCATATCGTATCTAAGGATGGGATCAGGATTGATCCTAAGAGGATTGAAGCAATAGAAACTATAAATATTCCCAGAAACGTAAAAGAGATTCAATCTTTCTTAGGTACAATAAATGTTTTATGAATGTTTATCCCCAATTTTGTTGAGATTGTCAAATTGATCACAGGAATGTTGAAGAAAGATAACATAGTAAATTGGACGACCGAGGCTAAAGCATCGTTCGCGCATATTAAAAAAGTCATCAGCGAGGCACCTGTGTTAGCAAGCCCATATTACTTGAAAGATTTCCTCATTTTCTCGTTTTCTTCTGAACATACTATCACCGCGGTGCTCTTGCAAAAGGATGATGAAGGCTTCGAACGACCAATCGCATTTTTTAGCAAGAGCCTTAGAGACGTCGAACTAAAGTATGACATAATAGAAAAACAGGCTTACGCAATGGTGAAAGCACTAAAATCATTCAGAACCTATGTACTACATTCAAAAATTATCGCGTACGTACCAACCAGTGCTGTGAAAGATATATTGGTACAACCAGACAGTGACGTAAAATGAGGGCGCTGGCTCGCTAAAATACAAGAATTTGATCTGGAAGTCAAGCCCACTAAATTGATAAAGGGTCAGGGTCTTGCCAAACTCTTGGCTGAGTCGAACCTTAGAGCTCTTGATATTAATTGCCTCCAAGGGGAAGACGGAGACACACACTTGCACGTGCCGGATGACCAGACAGATCCAAGCAAGGTCGAAGAAAAGTTCATATCGTCAGGCTGGTATAAAGAAATAGTGTTCTACTTGTTAAGCCTAAAATGTCCAAATGAACTATCACCAGCCAAATGAAAAACTTTAAAACTCCATGCTGTAAAATATTGCATCGCCGAAAATCAGCTATACTGGAAAGATCCACTCGGGTTCCTACTAGTCTATTTGGTTGAGTCGGAAACTCCACGGGTTATAGAAGAATTTCATGAAGGAGTCTGTGGAGGACACCATGCATGGAGAGCCACAACCTACAATATATTGAGGGCCGGATACTATTGGCCGAAACTATTTTCGGACGTCAACGCCAAAGTGCGTGCCCGCAACCCGTGTCAAATATTCGCTGGTAAACAGAAACTCCTTGCACTACCACTCGTTCCAGTCAAAACTGAAGCCCCATTTCAACAATGGGGACTAGATTTCATAGGGGAAATTAATCCCCATTCCAGTGCTCAACATAAGTGGATCTTAACAACCACAGATTATTTTACAAAGTGGGTGGAAGCCATTCCAACCAAAAGGGCAACAGACTCGGTGGTGATCGACTTCTTGGAAGATAATATCTTGTCAAGATTCGGGTGTCCCCGAAAGATTGCTACCGACAATGCCCAGGCCTTCAAGTCCATGGCTATGATTAGCTTCTGTCATATGTACAATATCGTTCTCGGCCATTCCATTGCTTATTACCCCCAAGGAAATGGGCTGGCCAAATCATCCAACAAGAGCCTGGTAAACATAATCAAGAAAGTAATGGATGAAAACAAAAGGTCCTGGCATGTGCACTTGAAGTACGCATTGTGGGCAAACCGCATCAGCACTAAAAGGTCTATCGGCATTTCGCTGTTTCAAATGGTATATGGGATAGAAGCGGTTCTACCTATAAACTTAGCATTGCCAGTAATGAAATTATGGCAGGATCAGAATGAAGAACCCAATCATGTAACCAGGAGAATTAACCAACTGATCAAGGTTCCACAACATAGAGTGGAGGTTGATGAGAAAATGCAGAAGTACCAGGACGATATGAAAACATTGTTCGACCTCAAGGAAAAAGACAAAGAATTCCTCCCAGGTGACTTAGTATTAAGATGGGATACAAGAAGGGAAGAAGCCACGAAGCATGGATTCCAGCTGCAGACAAAACTAGCAGGAAAAGTAATTTGCAGGTCGGTGTCAGAAATTAGAGCGGCGTAAAACAGGTGATACCTAAAATAGTTTCGTATTGCGCAAAGAAAATGAAATAAAAAGGTAAAAAGGAACTTTCTCAAAAATATATGTTATGAAAGAATGTTAAGGGAAATCAAGGTAACATCTTTCAAACAACAATAAAAAATGTTAGACAGGAGGATCATTGCTTGGTTTGATAATTTTCTTTTAAAATAAGTCGAATGATACAATAAATAAAAAATGGGCTGTTGAGATAAACTATTCCCGAATTTATCTACAAGAGTCAGTCTCGAGTTGGTTCGACCCCCATATTTTCAGTCAAGGAATCATTGCTTTGTATCTTGTCTATCTTCGGGTCTAACTTTTAGCAAGTCATTGTCTTCCCGAGTTATTGCGAAAGGATAAAAGTGTTTTGTTTTAAACCTCAGGGGTTTCGAAACAGATCTTGATAGGAAAGATGGTCTTCACAACTACTTAATCTCCTGCTAAGAAAAGGAATGTTTAGAGTTATCCTAACTTTCCTATGTTTTTCAACAGTTTCGGAAGAATCAAAGCTTGCTCGAACAGGATGCCCCTTAAAAATTTATTATTTTCCCCTGTCTCCCTAAGAACGAAGGTGTTGCGAAGTTCATAGGAATATTGATACCGAGTAATCAAAATAAGTTGACAGACCTCTGATACAAAATATTACACATATATCAACCCTGATACAAACTGATTGCCCCCATCTTCGTGCTTTAAAAGTAAATTATAAGACAGGTGGTGAAAGGAAATTCAGAAATGATTTCCCCCACCTAGTCCAGGAAGACGATGAAAGGAAATTAAAAAATGATTTCCCTTGTCTCACCGTTTAAACACATAAATATTTTTCGAAGTGGTGAAAGGAAATTCAGTGAAAGGGGCCAGACAACTTGACCGGGGTACTGAACAGGCCCGCTGGCAGTGAAGCAATGTCTGAGATATCTGTAAGGTTGTTATACATGAATATCACTCTACTCTGATAACCAATGCTTTCTAAAAACCTGATCAATACCCCAAATTCAGACGGGACTTCCCAATTTAAAAATATATAATATCATTCTTTTTTATGCAAGCTGAGAATCACATGATCTGTTGAATCTTCTAGGGTCGTTTCGATGTCTTAAAACATCCCCAAAAGTTAGTAGAGGGAAAGGGAAAATTGTGAAAGGGACTATAGCTGTGTTTGGAAAGAGTATTTGAGTTCGAAAAAACTTCTCGAGGTAAAAAATGAAATCTTTCCCCCCCTTCTATCCTTTTCCTTGAATCTTTTCCACTTGTTTTAGCTTATGACTCCATTTACCCAATATCGACACGTGGTCTACTATTCTTCCTGCCTCACAGGAAGGCGGGATCCCTAGTTGGAGCCTATGTTGGAGCCGCCCTTGTTTTTTAACTCGTCACAATTTTCATTTTGGATACTTAAAATTTTAAAGATGACCTTTTGATTGTTCGCCCCTGAAACTTTGAAGGCTCTGCAGCCTTGTCGATTAAGCAGTGATGCTTTCTCTACCCTCAAAAAAAGTTCACTTTCTTAAGAATGTCACTCTTTTCTGTTTTACTTCGGGATCTCACAGGTCGGATAACATAACTCTTAAATTTACACGTCCTGAGTCAAGAAACGACGAAGTCTTTTTAAATTTTCACTCAAGACAGTAACCAGGGTAAAATCTTTTAACCCAGTGATTAGACATCGTCGAGGTTTTGCGCCTCGGCGGTCGCTAAGTTCAAATTTTTATTTTTATATCTCCGAGAGCCGAGAACACGAGGTTTTTTCGGGCTAACCCTGGTCAAGGATTAAAGGTGAAAAATACTAACCATGGTTAAAATCTGTTCTCGGCGCTTCGCCACTCGACACTATCTTTTAGAAAGTTACGTCATCTAAAATACTGACTCACGAAGTCGCGATATAATTATAACTTGATTAATTAATCGCCTAATCTAAGGTTTTCCTCCCCTTAATTGAGTCTTAATTATCTCCATCTCGAAGTTTTGCGACTCGGCATACTAATCTCCCAAAAACTTATCTTCGAAGTTCTGAGTTGCGATATGGCGAATAAATGGATTATAATATTAATGAAGTTCCAAATCACGATTACTATTAATTAATCCAAAGTCGGTCCTCGCGATCTCGCGAGTTAGGGACTCAAAGTGTTAAAAGAAAATCTACGAAGTAGAGAACATCGAGAAAGTTATTAACGTTGCTAAGTTTTGATAATTTAAAATAAAGCGAGATATGTCCCGCACGTCGAGGTTTTCACATTTCCCGAGGTAGCTATTTGCTCTCCATACTCCGACTGACTGTCAAACTGCCAAAATTTATGACATTAATGGGAAGATAAGGTAAATTTATGTTTAAGATCGGATTTTTACGGCATAAATTTATTTCTAATTCCGAATTGACAGACTGGTGTTGAAAGGTACTGTTTTTTCAAATATATTGCAAGAGTCACGTTTCATTATGCATTTTTCATAGCATGCGGAGCTCATCGTTTCTGAGTTAACTACTTTCTGTATGTATACACAGTTTTATCGAAGGAGAGCAAAAACGCAAGTTTCAGCCATGGCTCCACGAAAAGCAGCAAAGGCGAATATCGAGGTTGCAGGGAAAGGCTCGGATAATGTCTCAGACACTTCACCCCGGAGTGTTGATTCAGTCCCTAGCTGGTCGTTTGTTTCAGATATTCTACAATATGAGTTGGTGAATTATTCAGATTCCGACGACAATGAAAAGGACGACTTGAACACCAAATACAAGATTGTTTTTCAATAAGGAATGCACAAGGTAGCAACCAGACCACGGTTGCTTCCCTATTATGATATGATCCGATGGGCGCTGGATCACATAGACTTACCCACCAGAACTATCATGAACGACCAGCGGGTCATGGTCGAGACTTTTAGACCGGAGCACATCCAAACCATGTATAAGCTCCTGACAACATTTGAATACAAGTATGATGTTGAATTCCTGGAGGGATTCAAATAGAAGGAGTGCAATGAATATGACAAAACCATGCTCGGTTTGATAAAGGATTGGGTTTTGCGCTCCGCGAAATTCAGAGAAAATTACCAGGGCGTTTATTCAATCGCTTCACTGGAGCCACAGTATAAGTATGTGGCAATGATGACTTGCTGGCTATTCGGAAGGGAGGACACATCACATTTCTACATTGCGTGGGTGCCTCTCATGTTTCGGGTTGCAGAAGGTTGCTCGTTTAATTGGGCAAAGATACTCTCGGATGGCTTGGCCAATCGGGTCACAGAGTATCGGGAGAAGAAGGCAAGCAGGAGACCGTCCTCTTTT
>SNQJ01S0028559.1:36338-52485 GCA_010110895.2 Picea sitchensis | reverse complement strand
GATGGTGCCCCTGCACATCGCCATTTTTGGTCGCTCGCCACCTCGTATCTCGAACAGTATTGCTGCAAATCTGAGTGGTATAGCGGACTAGTACATAGAAGCAGAGTTTTCCAATTTCAGAGGGTTCGGAGCTGCTGTTCCCCCGCTTGCACTACCACTGTTCATCCCCGACAAGCTGGCTTGTCGTGAGATCGCCCGACAAACAGTGATTGGCGAGGTGAGTAAAGAACTCAAAGAATCTTCGAAGAAGGTATGGCCGTTTTTCCCCGTTCGGCTAAATTGTTATTCTTTATTGGATTTCGGGCATGCCAAAGTCGAGGCTGCAGCCCTGGAAGACCTGAGTTTGGTCTCCATTGAGTATAAAAAACATGATCCTCAGAAAATTGTAAGCAACCATTTAGCTAATTGTGGGCTGAAGAGGTTTGAACATGAGTCTTCACCCCCGGATGACATTTTTCGAGGGGCGAGGTCTTATGGGGAAGTGCTAGTTCGGATCCGATCTTTAGCACCCGAAGATAAGGCCTATGTATTAAAATTTCAGGAAAACAGACGAAGTTGTCTTCCTGCTGTGTTACGAGGAGTGAGCCCGGACGTTTCTGAGACCGAACCGAAGGATGCTTAAGGATCCAGAGAAGCAACTTCTGGTTCAGGAAAAATCCATAACGAGGGGGAGTAAACGAATAAGCCCGAAGCAGAGGCACAGAATCCGGACCCGCCAGAGACCTAGAATCCATAAACTGAGACGAAGACCTCTGAACCTCCGAAGAAGCAGGACTCGGTCGTCACCCCAGGAAAGACAGCGAAACAGATTGGGGAACCCATCACTTATGTCATCCCCTTGCATTCGACGCAAGAAAATATAGAAGAAGGATGGATTTTCGATGAGGAACTGAGGCCTATCAGAGCAGAAGAACTTCCCTCAAACGAGTTCTTCTTTGACAAAAAGAGGAAAGTGGTGGTGAAAAGGGAGTTCTACCAGGACGAAGGAACGACTGCTAAAAACTTCAAGGTTATGACCGATGGAAAGAACAAAAAGAATGAGGAATTCGCCATGGAGATCGCAGGAACATTAGGAGCGTATGCATCAGCAAATCAATTCTCGGTCGGGATGTTAAAAAAGCAGCTCAAAAGAAAGAATCACCTGATCAAGACTCTCAAAGCCAGAGTAGCTTCGGCCATAGAAATCGCTAAAGGTCAGGTGAGTGGGGAAATAGAACTGGCCCGACTAGGTGATAAAAAGGAAATAGAAGTGCTCAAAGCCAAGTTGGAACAAGCGCATTCACTGATCCGAGACAGTCGGGTGCAGACTGGTCAACAGAGGACTATGATTGCAGAGCTACAGGCTTAGGTAGAGATCGCTGAAAGTAGGGTGATCGATGTCGAGGGGTTTAAATCTCGATCGACCCAGATTCAGAGCAAGATCTCTTCTGCACAACAGAGTTTGCTCACCAAAGTAGGAACAATCCGATAGGATTGTCTGTTGATGCATCGGGTTTTCGAGAACCTGACTGACAGAGAAAGAGATGCAGGAGCGACTCGGGTCGCCTTCCAGGAGGCGATGATAGCCGCGAATGATAGAGTTTTGGCAGGTTCTCCTGGACTCGCTCTCCCAGAACAAGCTAGAGGTAACATTTTGTTGAAGGATTAGGAGCATAACATTGACCTGGGCAAGGAACATGCCCAAAAAGTGACCAATTCATTAGAAGAAGCCTTCAATTCTATAGAGGGCGAGCTGTTGGGTATGGACACTAGAGGCGATGCCGAAACATTAATACAAATGAATGTAGAACAGATCTTGCTTGATATGAAAGAGAAGGAGGAGAGATATTTGGCTAATATCTCTCAGATGGACAGGGTGGACATGGTTCGAGTTGATAATCATTTGATCCAGTCCAGCGCGCAACTAAGTGCCCTCGACATCATCGATTCACAAATGGGGGACAAGCTGCAACAGTCATCCCGAGAATGTTACTTCGTCGAGGCCAGCTGTCAAGCGGAACCTTCGCAGCTCGTATCTCAGTTTGTGGACAGATGTATTGCCTACACTGAATCTGCGCGAAGACGAGCACCTGGCACCAAGTGAAAATAGAGCGGGAGAAAGGGAGCAATTGCACTCCTCTCAGTTGTAACCACATTTGTGTAACCGTTGAGATTCTAACTGATCTGTAAAATTGTATAAATATATCACAGAAAGAAATAAACGAGGCTGGACCTTTTTGGTATTGATTGTAATAGAGTTTTTTCATTCGAGAGGTTAATATAATCAAATCTGGAGATTCTCGATTCCGTCAAGACTGTGTTACAAGTTTGTTTCTTCGTATTTCATGTTTCATTTCATTCCATTATTCATAATTGATGTGCTTTGTTGTAATTTAGTACGACCACTACTATAAAAAAAGGATTTATGTTTTCTGTAAGTATTTATTGTCTTTCCTCTGCACCAGCTATCAGCGGGTGTAAGACCAATCTATACTTTCAGGATTCTATATATATTTTGTGCTATGTCAGTTATTTCCTTACTAATTTATTCTTTTGTTTATATGTGAGTTTTCTCTTTGACAGGAATCTTGCGTTATATGCAGCTAAATGTTTTTCTTTCACCTCACACCTTTATTTAAAATATAATACAGTTACGGAAAAGAGCCTTCGATTTGCATTCGTATTTTATTCTTAAAACATAAAACTCTGTTTATTTCGACCAAATCGAGACAACATTAAATCTCTCTTGAATCCTCTCCTACCCTTACGGTTCCCCCATGACTCTCCCTGCAACAACAGCGCCTAATATCGAACCCGGACTATCGAACCAAACACATATTGCTTTAAACCTTTTTGATAAAATCCTTAAAACTGTTAATAACCGGGATGAACTTGAACATTCATGGGCAACCATTGACCAAGATATAACTACTCAAGAACAGTTGGAAGCTAGACAATGCCAATGTAGAAACCTTCCCTAGTTTCCTTTACTGAAGGTGGACGTTACCCTCTTACTCATCTTTCACCTACTTTCGGATGCCTTGACACTGTACTTTTAAGCCTTAAGGACAGACTCAGGAACAACACCTGTCACCTGAGTAGCATCCACCCCACATGGTTGTGGCCTTTGTGATAACTTCAAAGCTAGAGGAATGGAGAGATCTTCTTCTGTGCACTAAGGGGAACGAGTTAGCCATTCTCCTCTTGGGATAGAGGAGAAAAAGGAGAACTGGAAGAGATCTTCAATGTTCGGTTCCGAGTTTGACGTTGGTTCTTGTGGGTAAGCACCAACCTCACACCCTAGTTCTCCCAGTACTTCCTCCACGGGTTCCATGGCTTCCCTAGCTCCGAGCCCTTGTTGTCCCCATTCCTCCTCTTCCATGGGTTCTATGGTCGGGGTGGTCATGACCTCTTCTTCATTCAGGTTATACTCATCCATCGGCTCCATGGTGGAAGGAGGTCCTTGTGGGGTACCCTCAGTCACAATATCGACCAATTCACCCACTATTGCTTGTTGTGGCCCTGCCTCTATGGTTATCATACTATCAAATTGCTCTGCCAGTTAGACAGGCTAGGCTGGTTCTTGTGTGACAACCTCGACCATGGTACTAGTGGGCCTTTCTGTGTCAACTCCCGCATCTTCCA
Source organism: Picea sitchensis (assembly GCA_010110895.2). NCBI lineage: Eukaryota > Viridiplantae > Streptophyta > Pinopsida > Pinales > Pinaceae > Picea > Picea sitchensis. The sequence continues at coordinate 48,861 of SNQJ01S0028559.1, read as the reverse complement.
TTGGTTCCATGGTTTCGTCTTGCTCTTGGGGAGAAACCTCTTCTTCAAATTATTAAGCTTCCATCTCCATGTCTTTCGGTTCCTCCTGGTCAAGATAATCATCTTCTCCTGCATTTTCCTCCTCTGTGGATTTTGGTTCATCTTCTTTAGCAGCCACAACAACTTCTACTTCTTCCTCTATGGAATACCAAAACAGTTCCCACGGGATCGAGATTCATCTAATGGCATTCATTTCTAACAGTTGAACCATCCCATGGTGGGTGATGACCGCCAATACCTGTTGCGACTCCTGAGACGAATGTGCCATTAGGTGAAGGCTTCTCAATAAGAAATAAGGGACATTCAGTGAGAAAGCCTCTGCTTGGGGGAATCGCAAGTGAGCTATTATTTGGAGATGGTATTTGAATATGGTGGAGTATCTCCCTTCACAAGTCATATATTTTATGACGAACTCTACTACTCCTCCCCATGGATGCGGTAGAGAGTTTCGGTCGTATCCCCGACCCTTCTACACGATACTTTCTCCTTCCTGTAAAAGGCTTTAGGAAACTCTAGAAAGGCAATCCTTCTTGAAAACCATCATTGTCCATTTTGAAGGAGCCCACTGACTTTTGCAATGGCTTCCTCTGTCACAGGGATTTCAATTTCATGGACCCGAGAGCTTTCTTCTCCCAAGTTGAGTGCAAATTCTACTGCAATTTCTTCATTCGACCCTCTCAACCTATCGAAGTAAACATTCCATCCTGCATTCTAAAAGACTTGCCATACCTCCTGATTGTTCTGAATTCTCATTATACGTTCAGGCTCATGCCGCATAGATCATCCACCCATTGCTATAGAGTCAGGGTCAGCATGACGAATGTAGATAGCTGGTAGGGGAAAATGACAGGGCTCCAAACCATTGGCAACTGAAATAACGTCATGGTCTCTTTTGGGGACAACAGATGAAACAATACTGGTACATTTGAAAATGATGATAGATTATGGTTGTACTGTTGGATATTTCAGAGATTTAATGCAACATGTTGGGGAGGTGACTGGTTATGACTCTACTCGTACGAATACACATTCCAACACATCAAATTTATGATTATGAAGTACCAAAATCATTGGATTTTGTTTGGTGAGGATCGTGTGTCATGAATGATTTTTCATGGTACACCGTCGTTTATTATGACGGTTACCCCCCAACTTAATTACAACCATCCATGACACATTTTGATGTCTTTTTGGAATATTTCAATTCAATCCATAAAAGTTGGCGGAGATGTACTTGGGGACCTACCTTATGGTGGAGTAACAACAAAATGTATGACGGAGTAACGACAACAGGACATAACAACAACAAGGAGTAACAACAACAGTGAGTAAGAGCAACGACAGAGTAACGATGATGAAGGAGTAGCGAAAATTATGGAGTAACGACACCGACATAGTAACAACAGTTGCGGAGTAATAGCATCGACGGAGTAACGACAATTACAGAGTAATAGTACCGGCGGAGTAACAACAATTATAGAGTAACAACACCAATGGAGTAACAACAGTTGTGGAGTAGTGGCACTGGCGGAGTAACAACAGTTGCTAAGTAACAACATCGGTGGAGTAATGACAATTATGGAGTAACAACACCAGTGGAGTAACAACAGTTGCAGAGTAATGTCACTGGCGGAGTAACAACAGTTGTGGAGTAACAACATTGGCGAAGTAACAACACACACCAGTGGAGTAATAGAAACATATTTATAGCAACACTCGTGGAGTAACAACGTTGAGTGTTACATTTCTCCTGGCCATATTTCTTTGTTATTCCTGCAAAATACAACAAGTAAGAATTTTTTTTTATTTTATATTATATATATATATATATATATTTTATTTATTTTATTTTTNTCCAACAACCATTAAATCAGATGAATCATAAAGGTGTTTGACAAAGGCATTTCTAGCAGCAGGATGGTGGTATAGTTTTACAAGGTGTCCATTTACTAAGAACGAAGTATGATTCTCATCTATTGTAATTAATCTAAGTGTTCCATTGTCGAACACTGTTTCCACTTGATATGGACCCATCCAACGGGTGAAAATATTGCCTTTGAAGTCCTTAAATCGAGAGTCGTAAAGTAATGCCCAATCTCCCACATGAAACACCTTACTTTTGATAAATTTATCATGCCATTTCATTCTCTGCTGTTGAACAACAGTGGTCTTCTAGAGAGCTACTGACTAAATCTATTCCAACTCATTCAGTTGCTCCAGTCGGTGTTTATGTGCTTCTGATAGGTCTAGGCCTACTTCTAGAGCTGTTCTGAGTGTATTGATCTCGAATTCCACCAAAAACAAGTGGAATTTCCCATAGAATAATTTAAATGGAGAAAACCCAGTTATGTTCTGCCATGTTGTTCTGTATGCCCATAAAGCTTCTGGAATTTTATGTGCCCAGTCCTAGTGATGACTTGCTACTGTCTTTGTCAAGATATTTTCCAATACCTTTTTTGTTCTTTCTACTTGTCCATTCACCTGGGGGTGATAGGGGGTTGTCACTCTATGTTTGACCCCATATTTTTGCATCAGATTTCCTATCATGTGAGATGTGAACTGTGATCCTCCATCCGATACAATTTCCCTTGGAGTACCGTATCGGGCAAAGATTTCTTCAAAAATAAAGTCTGCCACTACTTGCTTCGTTGCTCTTGTGACCGCTCTGGCTTCCACCCATTTAGTTACATAATCAGTGTAGACCAGGATGTAATCTTTCTGATGAGAAGGTGGGTTGAAGGGTCCAACAAAATCAATGGCCCATTTCTCAAACAGTTCAAGGACTATCTGTGGTTGTAGAGGCATTTCATTTGCTTTCCCAAGTTGTCCCATCCGTTGGCAGCTATCACACCTTCAGATATAATCCCAAGAATCACGAAAGATGGAGGGCCAATAATATCCCATTTGCATCACTTTGTGACCTATTCTTTTATTTGCAAAATGTCATCCACAGGGTCCATCATGTGCAGCCTTCAATATCTCATAAATATCATCTTCTGCCACACAATGTTGAATCTGCTGGTCAACCCCTGTATGAAAGAGATATCCTACCATCCATGAATATCGGGTATTCTGGTGAATAATCTTCCTTTTCTCCTTATATGAAAAATGACGAGGCACCTTCCCTGTAGCAAGATAATTAGCAATATCTGCATACCATGGAGTGTTAGCAGATACTGCAAAAAGATGTTCATCTGGAAAACTATCTTCAATTGGTGTATTCTTGCCATTATGTTCTATCCTAGATAAGAAATCTGCAACGACATTGTCCTTCCCTGGTTTATCTACTATAGTAATATCAAATTCCTATAGTAGAAAAATCCATCTTGTAATACGACCAGGGGTAACAGGTTTATTCAGTAAATACATGATAGTTGCATGATCAGTATGCACAAAAGTAGGATACCTGGTAATGTAGTGTCGGAATTTGTTGATGGAATAAATGATAGCAAGGAACTCTTTCTCAGTCATGGTGTATTTTAATTCAGCAGGAGCCAAATTCTTACTAACATAGTAAATTGTGTATGGTACTTTGTTCTCTTGTTGTCCTAATACTACACCAATCACTGTTTGGGAAGCATCCATATGAATATGGAAAGGTAATGCCCAGTCCATCCCTTTAAGGATCGATGCACTACATACCAATTCCTTAATTCTCGTAAAGTCTGCATCACAGTCATCTGTCCACACAAAATCTGAATCTTTTGTTAGCAATTGAAAAGGTGGATGTGCTACTTTAGCAAAATTTTCCATAAAACGCCTGTAATAACCAACACAACCAATAAAGCTACATACCTGCGTGGGCATTTTGGGTGTCGAGAAATGTTGAATTAACTTTGTATTTGTGGGGTCCATATGGATTCCTTCAACTGAGAGAAAATGTCCCAGAACAATTCCCTCCTCCATCATCATATGGCATTTTACCGTACTCAGAGAGACACACGCTTGTATACACCTTTCGAGAACTTTTTATAAATTTTTCATCCCTTCAAGAAATTAATCCCCATAAGGAGTAAAGTCATCCATGTAAATTTCAATATTGTCATCTATCAAATCAGAGAAGATTCCAAAAACTTCCCTCTGGAACGTTGCAGGAGCATTACATTAGCCAAAAAGAAGGACCCGGTATGCAAGTGTTCCCCAGGGGTATGTGAAAGTGGTTTTGTCCTGATCTCCAGGAGCTATCTGGATCTGGTTATACCCACTAAATCCATCTAGAAAATAAGAAAACCTTTTTCCAGCCAATGTGTCCAAAACTTGATCAATAAATGGCAAACGAAAATGATTGTTTTGCGTTGACTTATTTAATTCTCGATAATCCATGCATATCCACCATTTACTATTTTTCTTGGGGACCATTACTAATGGGGAGACCCATTGGCTATCTGAGATGGGGTGAATAAAACCTACGTCTAGTAATTTCTAAAGTTCTTCTTTCACAACATTTTTCAATGCAGGGTTCATCCTTCTCTGAGGTTGTCTCACAGGACGACAATCCTCCTTAATGTATATATGATGGGTACATAAATTAGAAGGAATCCCCTTCATATCTGTATAATCCCAGGCGAAGGCTTCTTTGTGTTTCCGAAGGACATCCATGAGTTGCTTCTTCTGGGATTCTAACAGGGTTGGATTAATATTCAAGGTTTTTCCTGGTTCTAGTTCCACTGGGACACTTTCACTGGGTGCATCAACATGTAGCTCCTCTAATACTTCCACTGTTTCAATTGTTTCCTAAGTCTCACAACTTAGGATAGATTCTAGGAATTGTTGATTTGTTTCGGAAACAGAGAAAGGATCATCCATAAAGTAGGTGATTACATCATCTTCTGATTCCATTTTCAACTAAAGGGATTGTCCAATAGTGAGAACTGGTCTCAATTCCTCATTTTTCGTTTCGGGCTCTTTCCTAGATAAAAGTTTCTTTCCATCTGCTGGTTTTATGGATGGGTTTGGCTCTGCAGGTGGGTATAATACTAAGTTCTTAATGTTGTGCCCATTTGAAATAACCATGTGCCTTGATCGGTACCCAATGTAAGCATCTGTAGTAGTCAGCCATGGTCTACCCAAAATCAATGTATGGTCGCCCACCGAAGATTGCATCTGTAAGACCGGGAAATCTATGGGATAGTGCCATGAATCCACTGAAATTGTTACATCTTCCAACTTTCCTGTAGGTTTGACTGTAGATCAATTTGCCAATTCCAATACTGTAGGTGTATGTTTCAAGTTACGAAGACCTAATGCATGCATGGTTTCAGTGGTGATAACATTGATGGAAACACCCAAGTCTACTATCACATTTGGAATCTGTACCCGATTAATTTCTACTGTCAGAATTGGGTTCCCCGGATCTCCATATTTTTCAGGCATTGACTTTCCCATCATGAAATATGATAATTTTCCCATAACATGAATGGTAAGGGGGTCTTTGGATTTCTTTATAGGTTTATTTGAATAGTATTCCCTAAGAGTCTTTGCATATATTGGCACATCCTTCATAGCTTGTAACAAGGGAATTTTAACAAATAAGTTATGTAGTTCTCCTAATAAATCAAATTCATCTTGAGGGCTTGAATTACTCAAAGTTAGTATCTTTAGGTAAGGTGGTTCAGATTGATGTTGTTTTACAGGAGGCGCCTGGTTTCTATCAGTTTGTTTTGGCACTTTATTAATTGGTTCTGATTCCTTACCTTCACTATCGAGTTGTTCAATGGTAACTGGAGGAGGTTGAAAATTAATTGTCTGCCCTGATCGTAGATTCATTTCATACAACTCTGTAGTGGAAATTCTATATGAAGGCAGGTTAAGAATGTCATCTTGATGAGCTCCCTTATTGTTAGGATTTAGATTGGGTTGGATTGGAAGCTAAGGACGGGCAAGTTGATTACTCAGGGGCACATTAGAGGGAAGTTGGAGTTGTTGATGTGGAATTGGCTGAGGAAACTACCCAGGAGGGGATCCTAGCCAAGTTGGAACCCATAGGGAGCTCGAACTAGCTTGAGGGTTCCACTACTGCCAAGGTGGAAATTGGTATTGTGGCCACATGGAAGGATAGGGCATGGACTAAGGATTCATATTAGAATTATTGAAATATTGAGATGGATCTGAGTACATACCTTGATTTCCCATCGGTGGTCGAGGTTGCCATGTCTTTCTAGACCCCATGAGGTACAGTTGCTCCATCTCTTTCCCCATCCCTTGGAATACTATTTTCAAGCCTAGTAGGGAGGGGCATGAGCTTGTTGCATGATTTAGCTCATAGATTGCACATTCCTCTATGGAGTTTAGTGGACATTCCCTCTTTGGATGCTTCTTTCTACACTTCGAGCAGAATATCACCATGGTCCTATCCAATTCCAGCTGCTTCTGTTTTACTTGTAGCGTATCCATCTGTGCCGACAGGGTGTTGAGGATATCCTTCCTCAAATTGTCTAGCAGTTTTTCGATTTCTTCTTTCATAACACCTCCACCAGACCCTTTTGCTGAGAAAATCCCTTGTTTGTTTCTTGCAATCCCCCTTGAGCATTGAATGCATAGTTCACAGATACCTTCGAATTTTTCCTTAGAGATGTCTCGCTTTCCCACAATGTTCAATAGTTCCATCGAGTCCTCACGGAAAGATCGGAGGAGGATAATTTTTAAAATTTCCTTACCCAGGTCAGAGCGACCTGACCTCTGCGCGAGAGGATGTTTCTAATTCACCCTTTGCTATAATCTGTTGGATGTAGGTCTTTCTTCCCAAATCTTGTCCTCCCCTCTTTGGGGCTCTTCCTCTGCCCCTGTTATTCAGTTCTTTGTTCATACAAATGTTGGTATGATGGAAGGTATTGGCATGAACCTAAAATGATTTATTCTTGAAGTAAGGTGTCAAAGGACCATTCCTTCCCCAAGATGAAAGAACTTACAAAAAGAAAGGTAGCTAAAAAAAAAAAGAGTCTAAGGTTCAGGGCCTGGAGCAGGGTGTCAAAAGACTCCTCCCTCCCTAGGACAAGAACCAGGAACAAACACACACCACGAGAAGACCCAATACTTTCCAAATCTGAAGTAGGGCGTCAAAAGACTCCTCCCTCCCCAGGGTAAAAGCGTGGCCCAAAACAAAAAAGTAAAAATAAAAAAGCAAGCGGAAAGAATACCTACGCTCAAGACCTGAAGCAGAGTGAGAAAACTCGTTCTCTCCCTAGGACAAGAGATTGACCCTCTAGTTTGTTCGTATCATTGTCTTGCACCATGTTAGCCTCCTTGGTAGCAGCACCAAAATGTTGGGGTCCAGGTATGAACGATTTATTCACCCTTTTTCCTACATTAATTTACCAATTCGGGTGTGTATCCTTTCAAGGCAACACACAAGGTATATGCAGGGGCAAGAGACAAATCCGTTATGACCAAGGGTTCATAATTAAGATTCAAAACATTGTTGTGAAACTAGATCAATTACAACTTTAGAAAAGTAATCACAAGAATTGAAACACTCTAACAACAAGCATAAACTAATAAATAATACACACAAAAGGACGCAACACCAGATCAAAAGAGCAGGTCCAACTCTCTGATCAGGTCTGGGTTAGTCATAGCGAAGATCAAAACAAAAAAATATATGATACTCTATTAATCTGAAAAGGGTTATTACAATATCAATGCGGGCGCCCCCAGTTACAAGAATAAACCGTCTTTTATACATGGAGAGGGAGAACAACCTCTTTCCCAAAACATGGTAAACGTATCCTTATAAATATACATTAGTTGGAACGACACCAATACCAGATAGACAAGATCAACAAGATGCCCAAGAATGGTTCAGGGATCTGCGACTCCAGCTGCGCGACCTCCTTATGGCTGGTCATTGCTGTGAATAGCGGATTTACTGCGGGATGTTGAAGCCTTGGTTCCTGTTCTCCTGAAGCTGGGGTGAAACATTCATTTTAGTGTTGTGAATAGGAAAAAATCCGTGACTTTATTTCATTAATAAAATATTCCAATAGATAAGGCAGGGGTATTTACCTTACAGGTTTAGCATAGTAAACATAGGTAAATAAGTGCAAAAAGGTCAAAAAGGGTAATGGAAATGCAGCAAAAAGATAGCCCGATTTGGTGCCCAACAAGGGTCTTATGAAATAATTATCGGAATGGATTGGTTAGAAAGTCATAAAGAAGTGTTAGATTGTTATGAAAAATCACTCAAGTATAAAGACAAAAATGACACTGTTAGGACAATTCAAGGTATACAAAAACCAATCTCAGTTAGACAGATTTCAGCAATGCAATTTAAGAAATGCATGAGAAAGGGTTGTCAGATTTATGCCATCCAAGTAACAAATCCGTTGGAAAAATAAAATAAACCTAGCTTTAAGGAGTTTGTCGTCTTGCATGATTTCAGAGATGTGTTTGTTGATGAGATACTTGAATTACCCCCAAGGAGGGAGATAGAATTTTCTATGGACCCACTACCTGGTTTAGTCCCTATATCTAAATCACCCTACCAAATGAGTTTACTGGAATTAACATAATTTAAAATTCAATTATAGGAACTATTGGACGGAGAATATATTAGACCGAGTGTGTCACCATGGGCAACACCAATCGTTTTTATTAAAAATAAAGACAGAACTATGAGATTATGCATCGATTACAGACAATTAAACAAAATGATTGTTAAAAATAAGTACCCCTTATCTAGGATCAATGATTTGTTTGATCAAGTGGCTGGGGAAAATATTTTTTCTAAATTGGATTTAAGATCTGGTTATCACCAGGTTAGAATAAAAGATGATGACATAACTAAAACAATATTTTGAATGAGATATACACATTACGAATTTGTTGTTATACCTTTTGGACTCACTAACGCGCCAACCACATTTATGTGTTTAATGAACAATATTTTCAGTCAGTACTTGGACAAGATTGTTTTGGTATTTATTGATGATATCCCAGTGTATTCTAAAACAAAAGAAGAACATGAAGAGGACCTAAGGATAGTTCTGCAAACTTTAAGAAAACACAAACTGTATGCCAAATTTGAAAAGTGTGACTTTTATCAAAAGAAAATACAGTACCTAGGACATGTAATATTTGAGGAAGGTATTGTAGTCGATCCTGAGAAAATAAGAGCCATCATGGCATAGCCAATTCCTAAGGATGTAGCATACATCCTATAATTCATGGGAATCACTCGATATTACCGCAGATTTATAGAAGAGTTTTCCAAGATTGCATACCCCATCACATCATTACAAAAGAATGGAACTAAGTTTAAATCGTCACAGAAATGTCAGGAAAATTTTAATAAGTTAAAGGAATTGTTAACGATTGCACCCATTTTAAAAGTAATAGATCCGGACAAAGACTTCATAGTCTATGTGGACGTGAGTAAAGAAGGACTAGGTGGTGTCCTAACTCAAGAAGGGCATGTTATTTGTTATGAGTCCAAAAAAATAAAGGAGAAAGAACGAGACTATGCCACTCATGAATTAGAGTTGGAAGCGGTAGCACATGCCCTAAATATGTGGCAGCACTACATAATGGGCACAAAATTTCTGTTATTGATGGATAACAACGGTGTGAAATTTTTGTTTAGTCAACCAGACCTTAATACAAGGCAATAAATATGGCTATCCTTCTTGAGTGAATTTGACTTTGAGGTAAGACATATCAAGGGTAAGGAAAACAAGGTGGTTGATGCCTTAAGAAGAAGAGTTAATGGGCTCTTTGAAATAAACATTAGCAGGGAAAAAAGCGATCTTGAATAGAGAATAAAGGTTGCAGGTAATAACGATAAGAATTACACTAAACGGTGGCAGAATTATGAAATAATACAGAAAGTTCAAACAAAACAGATCTGATTTTGGACATAAATGGTCTACTATGATTTAAAAAAAGAATATATATACTAGATTCGGTGGAATTAAAGTTAACGGTTTTGGACGAAGTACACAAGAAGCCTTATTCTGGTCATCCGGGATACCATAAAATGGTAACAACACTAAGGAATTTATTTTACTGGCCTAACATGAAGAGAGAAACAACATAATACTTCGCTAAGTATCAAGATTGTCAGTAGGTGAAATCCGAACACCAACATCCAACCAACCTGTTGCAGCCCTTACCTGTGGCAGAATGGAAATGGGAGACTATATCACTAGACTTTATTACAGGTTTTCCTAGAACTCAAAAATAGAATGATTCAATTATGGTGGTAATCGATACGCTTAGTAAATATACACACTTTATTCCTTTAAAGTCTACTTTTAAAGCTATTAACATCACTGCAATATTCATGAAATAAATTTTTAGACTGCATGGTATTCCTAAAATTGTGATTTCGGATAGAGACATAAAATTTACATCTTCTTTTTGGAACGAATTGTTTGCAGGGTTAAATACTAACTTGAATTTCAGCATAATTTATCATCCACAAATGTATGGGCATACTGAACGAACAAACCAAATTATAGAAGATATGCTACAAATGTACGTAAGAACAAAACCAAGCAAGTGGGAAGACTACCTACACTTGGTGGAATTTGCATACAACAATGGTTACCAAAGTTCGTCTAAGATGAGCCCCTTCGAAGTACTATACGATAGAAAGTATACGACTCTGATTAGTTGGGATAACCCAGTTGATAGACTCATGGTGGGACCATAAATTCTCCAGGAAATGGAGAGTACGGTAAGAAAAGTACAGTAGAATTTAAAAGAGGTTGAGGATAGACAAAAAATTTACGCGAACCTGAAAAGAAGACACCTGGAATTTCAAGTGGGAGACCACGTCTATTTAAAAGTCAAATCCGAAAATTTTCACTAAATCTAGAGAACTGTGCCAAGTTGGAACCTAGGTTTGTGGCCCTTTCAATATCTTAGCTCGAATTGGACCCGTATCATACCAACTTTCACTTCCTTCCAATCTAAAAATTCATAATGTATTTCATGTTTCTCTGTTAAAGAATTATGTTCATGACCCTACTCATATGATCGATTGGAACTTGGAGCAGGTGGAACCAGAAGGCGAGTTCCAAGTGGAACCTCTGCGCATTCTAGACAGGAGAGAAATAACACTTTGAAATAGAGTCGTCGCCCAGGTAAAAGTGCAATGGAAGAACTTTAGTCCTGAGGAGGCCACTTGGGAGTTGGAGGGAGATCTGTAGAAATCTCATCCAATCCTGTTCCAAGAAAGGGACAAACACTGAGGACAATGTTTTATTGAAGGGGGAAAGGATATAACATCACCAAAAATAAATTGTTTTTTAACGTCTGAAAATGCTTACGAATTTATTTTCATTTTTGGAAAATTATTGCCATTTATGGCAATTCCAAATTTCGAATTTAGTTAATTTTAAAGAATGATTATGACTGTTGGGAAAAGATTTGATTTGACGCAACTAACTCTTTAACTATGAAACTTTTAAGAAACAAATATTTTATATTTATTGTTGATGGACAAATGGAACATCCAGGTTTAAATCAGTTTACCATGACTCCATGAGTGGGGAACATGTTGGAACTACCTCAGGGTTGAATGTTACAAGTGGAAAATCAAGATTTTGGCCATTGGAAACCCCTAAAAATCAGGGATTTGGAAAGATGCGGAAATTCCCAAGGGGAAGAATAGCTAGGCACAATTGCTTTTGGATATATAGCATATGGGAGGAGGTAGGACGCTGCCTAGTATGCTGGGAAATAATTATCTCTTGTTGTTATGAACACTATTTTCTGAGTGTGAGGCAAGGAGAAGTTGTTTAAACTTAATGACAATTGTTGAGGAGGATTTATGTAGTTTTGTCTCATGGATTCATGGTCAGGTGAGGGGGTGAACAGAGAAAGTAGCATTGGTTGTTCCATTTTAAGGTTGGGAGGAGCATGGTTGTTCCATTTGTTGTTAACAAAACTTGCTCATATATGTTTATCTACTCTTTCTTTGGTCATATGTTTCTTGATTTAAATGGCTTATAGAATTTCATTTATATAGTTCTGGGTGACTTATTTATGTTGACTAACCCTCTAAACAGAAGTCATTTTGATTTAATGACTGAAAGAGTATTTCTATCTTAATTCTGTATGATTTATTTCTGTGGATTAAATTATGAATGGATGGAAACAACTGTAGGATAAATCCTTACAAATCTAACTTTTGCGTTGAATAAATTGCCTGTGTATCTTAACTATGAATAGAATTGAATTATGTAAACACACGGGAAATGCATATAGTTTTAAACAAAATTAGTTCGAAGATACTTCTGATAATACAGATCCTGTGTTCAAATATGTTTAAGAAATCAATTGAAGAACTTGTATAACACATAAATTGCTAAGGAAAATGCTGAAAAGTACTTAAGAATTAAAAGTATATATGCATACTCATGTTACTATAAGGATTTAGACATAGTTGTATCACTTGAATATCTAACCGTATTCATGTCAAAATTAGACTTGTTATAATATCTATGTATGATGAGAATAATATCGTACATATATATATATATAT
>SNQJ01S0028559.1:25171-36298 GCA_010110895.2 Picea sitchensis | reverse complement strand
GAGAGAGAGAGAGAGAGAGAACTTGTCAAGAAGGTTTATAATCTATTTAAAATACCCTATGATTCATACAATAAGAGTCTCAACGATGAGAGGAATGTAAATATATTTGTTTCGTTTTATGTCAATAGTTTAAGTTTGTCTAGTTCAAATCATTTACAGAGAAAAAAGTTCCTTTTGATTTGAGTAGCGTATAAATGAAAAAATCAATGAAATTAAGGAGCATAATTTTCGAAAGAACACAAGCATAAATGCATATATACATGGTTGTAGAGTGCAGGTGCACAACCACAAGGGTTAATTAAAGAATCTCTGACTTGGATAAAAACACTGTAGACCAGAAGAAGTATCAACATAATTTCAGTACCGAGTTCATTTATTATAATTATAGAGTCCTGAATACATTGAAAACAAGTAGTCACAATAGTACTTTCTATCCATTACATGCTATTTATTTCTATTACACAGAAGTAAGGATTTGACCCTTATGACCTTTCTATATATTGAAGATTCAGTTAAACCAACTGTCATAAAAGTCTGGTAATTCTACCCACGACATCTGTATTCTAACATAGTATCCGTTCACGCAATAGAACCTGGAAATTTCATTGTGCTATATCTAGAACCTGAGTACTTTTTTCATAGGATGTGACATTGAATCGGGAGACTTTTAACATCAACGGTCCTGCAAGAAAACCAAGAACATTAACGAGTAAATAGAAGTAAACAGAATTTTGAATGACAAGTTAGATTAAATTTCAGGTCAAATTCTATGCTACATAAATATTATAATCATGGTTCCCAACATCACTTAAATTGCAATATGGACCTGTCATACCATATGTGCAATCGAAGAAGTCATCCACAGACTAGAAGGGATAATTGGGCCAAGGTGGATCTAATGGATACCCTTGCAAAAAACAGGGGTCCCATCATTAGATCGTGATAAACAATTCTTTAACCATGAATACCAGAAAGAAAATAAAAGAATCTTTTGAAATTAAAATGATCAAGAATATATAGAGAATGTACTCCATCAATTTATATAGATTGAAAAAACATTTAATCCATGAGACTTCACCCTTTCCATAGTAATAAAAATATAAGCTAACGACCAATGAAAAAAGACAATGAGATTCAACGGGGATTCAGGGTGCCTAAACACCATGGTCGTTTTCCTTCGTATAAAGACGAGACGAGTATTTTTCATATTTCCTAACGATTGTGTGTCTCTGAATGAAATATAGGGTAAATTCTCCTAGGATTCGTTTAAAGCTCTGAAGAATAATAATGCACAGTGAGAACCACAACCATGTTTAAACATGTTGAGCCACGATTAGGGTAAACCCTCTATGAATCTAAATCCTATACAATAATAAAGAAAACCTACATCAACTTATAGCATTGAATTGTGGTTGATAACCCAAGAATGCCAGAATTCCTTAATGTGAGGTCATAAGGTGAAGAATAGAGAATTAATGTGAACCAATAGTTTAAAGACATGAAATGAAGCCCATACCTACGGAAAGTACTGTAGGAGTTGACCATTAGAAGAAGTGAGTATTACACAATGGGGAATCGAATCTAGCCTCGACGAAGAACCCCCGCGAAATAAATACAAACCCTAATGGAACTCTTGGCAATAACGTTACCCTACAGGATTAGTCTATGTTGAAAACGCTTAAGGTTAAAGAAAATGATTATTTGGCTACATATCATAAAGAGGCGAGGAAAACTATGAAGTAATAGAACCCAATTACAATCGATACTGCCTGTAGTATAGTAGCTTAATATCCTACATAAAAGACATTACATAATAAATAACAAGCCATATGAAAGCAACAAATTCCCAGTAGGATATAGGTAGAGTATACGCAACTATACCATATTTCATAACCACATAGGATAGAAAACGAATAACCAATGTTGAATAATGGTTACCTTGAAAGGGGTTCTGACTAGTGTTCTCTGAACGCTCCTTTCACCAATACGAGTTCCATCTTCACAATTTGTAGTCACTGCACCAGGACGAGTAGTAACAGAGGCAGTTTAATAGTGGTTCGCATAAACGTAGGGACATGAATGAATGAACCAAACAATGGTAAAAGCCTCTAGCGATCCTAGTAATGGTGATGGGTAAAATATGTGTCGAGGCCATGTGATCTATGTGAGGTGGCAAGAGCACAGTGGGCATGAAAGCCGAGCGCTATCCCAAGGAGTACGTCATAGGTTACTTGTTAAATGTCGCAGGTATGGTCATTAAATCCCGACAGTGTCACCCCTTCCACCTTATTTATTTCCATATTTATGGTGAAGAACATGTACATATCGATTAGGGTTTAGAACACACATATTTTTCATTCTGGTTATGTATTAACTCTTACATATGGCCTAGTAAACACTTGGACTATGTTAGTTATCATGTGGTCGATCGAAAGTAAGAGTGACCCTTGCGCTAGTCACAATTGTCGAGTTTAATACTTGCATAAAAGATTATAACGATAATAACAAATGATCAGGATTGTTAAGGGTAACATAAATTACACTATGGAATTGTGTAAGTAGGAAAGAAGTCCTATAGTTTATAAAAACCTTGTACACTAGAATGAAATACCAAGGAAATATACGCCTTAGGTAGTATATTTCACTTTCTCTCTTATGGAAGGTAGATTTAACATTGTCATAATAGATATGTACACCTAGTTATATGAAATCTTACATCCATGAAAAGAAGAAGTAAGATCAATATATGGATGCCAAGGAAGTAGTAGAACCTTTTTGTCATGAAGTTTATGATTGTTAGAAGGTTTTCTTCTTTTAAACCCAATGATAAATTATAGTGACCCTATTTAAAATAAAATTGTTGTAAAATTTGGGAAACATTACATGCACACCTTACAGACATTATGCACTCCTTCCACTCGATTGTAGAAGAGAAACAATTGAAAATTATCTAAATCCTCACATAGTCATACATTCAACCATGTAAATGCATTTATAACACAAGAACAAGAAATAACAGAGAATTGAAAATAACAAAAATCCTACCATTCATTCATTCAGATAGACACAACAACATCAAACATTTGGAACAATGATTCTCTGTAATATTCATTCAAATGATATGTACATGAATTCATACACTTCTCTTCAACAACTCTACAACTCTAAGCTACAGTGGCAACAACCTCTATAATAGTTTTCAGTAACAACTATCAACAACCTCTATTTCATCAACAACCTCATTTGGGCAACAATACATTTATTTATAGAACACGAGCTCATTGAGCTTTCCCTCCAAGACAGATTAGTGTTATCCTATCGAAATAAAATCATTCAAATACTAAGTATTTATTACAATAATGTTTTTTGACAAACATATAAGATCAAAAACATTGAATTTGTACTCAAGTAGATTCATTAAACAAAAATTCCTTCCCCAACGATCTCACACATTTTTCCATCTCTAAAAAATTTAAGAAATTCATAAATTAGAGTCTTTTCATATGTTTGCATGATATGCCTCCTTAAATTTGAATTATCACTTCAAAATATGCGCCAGTGTGCTGAGTTGTCTCCCATTTGCGCTTTGTTGGCGATGCTCTTGCATCACACTCCTCTGGCCAAAAATTCATGGCATCCTGTCCATGAGAACCTACACTAACTTTCCATGCTTATGGATATCCTCTTCACTTACCCAACTAGCATATTCTATTGGGTGTCCATTCCACTTGACCAGATACCTAAAATAAGTTATTTTCCTAGTCTTCTTATCAGTTCTCTTATCTACGATATCCTTGATCTGTGGATTTTTTTCTACTGGCATTTGCCTTTCCCATTGGATCTCTTTCAGATCTTCTGATCATTTTTCATCTTCCCTATAAGGATATAGGTCTGAAATGTTGAATATGGACGATATAGCCACATCTTATGGTAGCCCTATCTCATAAGAACTTTCACCAAACTTTCTTAGGATCTTGCACCGTCCTATTTTCTTCAGCTTCAAATTGTTATATGTTCCTCTTAGGAAGATTTCCTTCCTAAGATGTTATAGAACTCGATCTTCTACTTCAAAATGAAGTTTTCTCCTATGTTTATCAACTCTTCGTTTATACTCTTTGTTTCTCCTCTGCAGTTGTTCCTTGATCTGATTATGAATCTTTTGCATTTCTGCACTGAAGTCTTCTGCTCCAATGATTATGAATTTAGTTTTCTCCAAATCTCTCAACTCTGATACTCCTCTTGGATTCATCCCATATACTATCTAAAATGGGCTCTTTCTGATACTTCTATTTGGTGAGTCATTATATCAAAACTCCACTTGTGATAGAATTTGATCCCACTGGCTATGGTGTTCAGTGACCAAACTCCTTAGAAAATTTCCTAAACATCGATTCACCACCTCAGTTTCTCCATCTTTTTGAGGGTGATATGCTCAACTAAAAGTTATTTATGTCCCTATATTCTTCTTCAATGTTCTCCAGAAATAACCAACAAATGCAATGTCTCTATCTGAGACAATACTCTTGGGAAACTCATGAAGTCTCACAACTTCCTTGAAAAATACATTTACAATGTGCATTGCATAATTAGTCTTTTGGCATGGGATAAAGTGTTTCATCTTTGAAAATCTATCAACTACCACAAATATGTAATCACTTCCTCTTTTTTTCCTTGGAAATCCCAATATGAAATCCATGCTTATTGCATCCCAAGGCCTTTCTAGAATAGGCAATGGTTGATACAATCTCATGTTCTGTCTCTTTCCTTTTGCATACTGGAAAATCTTACATCTATTTGAAAACTTCTTTACTTCTTCCCTCATACATGCTTCATATGCTTCCTTAAAATTTGGATCATCACAATACATCTCCTTAAGGTGTTTGAACCCTAAGGTTTTCACTTGAAACTCTTGCAGAATCCAACATCTCTTGCTTAATGCATCACCAACTTTGTTAGCATTACCAGAAATATGTTTAATAACAAAAGTGAAATGTTTCATAAACTCTATCAACTTAGCATGTCTCTGGCTTAATTTATCCTCCCTGGTTATAAATTGTAAAGCTTGATTATCGCTATACAAAACAAACTCCTTTGGAACAAGGTAGTGCCTCCATTTATTCAAATATTGAATTATAACATAGAAATATTTATCATATGTGGAGTACTTTCTCTTAGTGTCATTCAACTTCTCGCTAAAATATGCAACATGATTATTATCTCAACTTAAGGCCGCTCCAATTGCAACTCCACTCGCATCATATCTTACTTGAAATGTCTTCCCGAAATATGGCAAGACTAGAATGAGTTATTCTGTTATTTTCTCCTTTAATATATTGAATCTTTTCTTGGATTCTTTTTTCCACTTAAAAGACTTGTGTCTCTTCTTCACCATGTCCATCATTTTTGCACCAATCCCACTGAAATTTCTAATGAACTTCATATAGAAATTTGTTAATCCATGTAACCTTCTCACCTCAAATATGCTCCTTGGCGACGACCATTCTCTGATTGCTTTGACCTTCTCTGGATCCATCTTCAATTCATTTGAATATATCACAAAACCCAAGTAAATGATTTATGTCTTCATAAAAGAGGATTTCTTTAAATTTATCAACAAATTCTCTCGCTGCAATCTTCGCATCACTAACGTTAAGTGCCCCAAATTCTCTTCTTCAGTTTTACTGAAGACTAGTATATCATCCATATATACAATCACAAACTTACCAATGAAATCTTTCAATACCTCATTCATCAATCTCATAAAATTACTTGGGGAATTTGTGAATCCAAATGGCATAACAAGCCACTCATACAACCCCTCATTTGTCTTGAATGTTGTTTTCCACTGATCACCTTATCTCATTCTTATCTAGCAATATCCACTCTTCAGATCTATTTTTGGAAAATAATTTGCTCCACTCAAACAATCCATTAAGTCATTCAAACTAGGTAAAGGAAATATGTACCTGATGGTGATCTTATTTATGGATCTTGAGTCTTTAGACATTCTTGATCCTCCATCCTTATTCAGACTTAACATAGTTTGTACTGTGCATGGACTCAAGCTTTCTCTAATTAACCCTTTGTCTATCAAATATTGGACTTGTCTCTTTACCTCTTCATTCTCTTGAGGTGTCAATGTGTACGCTTCTTTGTTTGGTAGACTCGATCTTGGTATTAGATCAATGTGATGAGTGATACTCCTAATAGGTGGCAATGAGCCTGACAACTCATCCACTACTATGTCAACAAATTATCCAACAACTCCTGAATTTCTTCAGGAAAATCATCCACATAATTACTTGTAAGGATAACCCTTGGTTTCCTCACCAAAACAAATTGCATTTCCAGTTCCTTCTTGACTTCACTCAGAAGTTCCTTCCCACTCATGAGAAGTATACTTGTGTTGGCTTCTTCCTTTACATTCTTTTCCTCTATTGGCAACAACATATGTGTCCTACCATTCTTCTCTAAAGTATAGGTATTTTTCCTCCCATCATGAATGACATTCCTGTCATACTGCCATGGTCTCCCCAACAAAACATGACATACATCCATGGGAATCACATCACACAAAATCTCATATCTATATCCTCCTATTTTAAATTCAACTAGGGATTGTTTAATTATCGTTATCTGATGACCTTTCTGCAACCATGAGACCCTATACGACATCAAATGTGCAGTTGTCTCTAGCTCCAGTTTCTCCACCATCTCTGTGGGTACTAAATTATCAATGCTCCCACTGTCAATTATCACCTTGCAAACTCTATCTTTGGTCTTGCAAGCAGTTATGAAAAAATTGTTCCTTTGCACTGGTTTTTCAACCTCCAGATCTGTCTTCAAAAGAACTTTCTTCATAACCAAAGATCTTCCATATTCTGCACCTTCTACTTCAACATTCCTCTTCTACATTTTCAAAATGTGAACTTTGCCTCCTCCTTCTTTCTTTCTCTCGGGACATTCCCAAGACATGTGTCTCATCTTTCCACATGCATAACACTTCACTTATGCTCCTCTACCTCTTCCTCTTCCTCGAGGAAAAGAGTTTATTTCACCATATTTTCTCCCTCAATAGCTTCCTCCTCTTTCTGAGTGACTATGTCATTTTTCCGTCTCACTTTTGGCCTTTTGTGCCTTATCATGGGAAACTCCCTTACCTTTGTTTGGAATTCATTCTCTTCCTCATTGGCTCTCTTTTTTGGCCAACTTCTACTCCACCTTCAATGCAATATGATAATCATCATCCATTTTTCTCACTATCATCATGCTAATTTAGTCCTGGATTTCATATCACATGCCATTAATATATCTGGAAAAAATTTCATCATCTTTCTCTCTCTATCCAACCTTGATGTTCAGTTTGTAGAAATCCTCTGTGTACTCTTTAACACTCATTCCTTTTGTGTCTCGGGTTCTACAACTTCCTGAACATATTTATTTGATAATCCTTTTGTATGAATTTAGCTTTCAACTTAGCTACCATTCTATCTCAATTCTTGATCTTTTGCTTAACTTTGCATCTTCTCTCAGCCTGTAGTTCATCCCACCATAGTGTTTCATGTCCGTTTAATCTAGTTACAACGTGTCTCAAATTTTTCTCCTCATCGATATCTTCATATTCAAAGTACTTGTCCATTGACCTTATCCAATCCAACAATTATTTAGCATCTAAATTTCCCTCATACATTAGGATGTCTATCTTTTCTCTAGATCCCAATTTGACAATCACTTTCATCAAGCATTCTTTTACAACATCCTCTACTACATCTTCCTCAACTTCAACTTCGTCATTCTATGCATCATTGATGTCTCCATCATCACGTGCTCTCCTTTGCGTTGTCTCCATAGCATCTAACCTTGCGCAAAGTTCTCGCATCTACCTTTCCATAGCTTGATTTTCTACAGGTGGCTCTACACGTCTTCTAGGTGACATTGTGCTGAAATTTATTCACAAACCTCTCACTTAATGTATCTAATAGCTCTTGATGATATCAGGCTACCTCTTCCTTGTTTCTTTCCTACATAAATCAATTATGTGTCTCTTATTTCCGCTTGATGTTATTATACATAACCTTTTTTGGGATATGATACCATTTGATGCAACACCCCTTCCCTCCTAGGGATTCTGCAACCTCCCGGTCAAGGATATTCAAACACCTTGAGCTCAATTATCTCTTCAAGCCTTCAATAGATCCAGAACAAATAACACACAGGACCCTTTGATGTTACTCGCAAGTTCCAACTACCCGTGCAACCAATTTATGGTGCCTCTAGAAACACCAATTTGTGAGTACTAGCTCTCGCACTACACTTCTTCTCCAATGTGACCATGAGATATGACCATGGGCCAAATCCCTTCACAACTTTGTCTTTGGCAATATTGTATCCTCCAACCTCGTTTCCTTCTGAAACGATTTCTACCAAAATATGCATATTTATGCCACGTGTCCTCTTATATCAGATGGTCTAGTGCTACTTCACCTTTCAGGACTTCACGAAGATTTCACTCACTCCGCACAATCTCCAAAACTCTATCTTCCTAACTCTCCAATCCATTTCCACATAAAATCATTGCAGCCAATGGCTAGGATCACTTTGCGACTTCGACGACCCCGCTCTTACAAAACTTCTACACCTCTGAACCATGAAGTGTTGAAAATATTTACAACTATCCTTTGTGCAACTCTACCAGATTTGACCATGTCGAATGATCTTGCTCCCTCTTGGATGAATCTTTCTCATTAATTTTGAGAATCTTCAAGGAATCCTCCATATAGAATAATTCTCACCTGCTCTCCCTCCTGAACTTGTTCCCCCTCGAACACTTCAATTCCTCAGGACATTTTCATCTACACTTACTCAAATTTGACCTTGTTCAGGCCTTGTAACAAGTTTTCCTCCACAAATTGGCTTCTTGTGGATGACTGTGCACACCTTGTGACAATTTCTTACACTCTTTTGCAAATACAATTGAGCTACTGCTCCTGATCTTGTGAGTCAAAAGACATTGTCACACACTCCTTGCGGACAATGTGCAATCTCTGCATTGCAAAGCTCCAAGTTTCCCCTTTGGACTCACTCTTTCTCAACACTTTGAACTTCTCAGAATGATTCCTTTGATACTTAACCAAGTATCGACCCTATGCACTCCTGGCGATAACTCCTTTTAATTGAAGTTGTGAAGGGTGACTGTGCACTCCTTGGAACAGTTCTTGTATGGATTAGTTGTTCCTCCTGAACAATATGACTCTGAGCATGTTTCCCTATACACACACCTTCAACTATCTCTGCTGAACTTCTGAGTCAAACAGACTATGTCAATGCACACCTTGTGGACTCTTGTGCACTCCTTGTATACAAAAATTTCAAGTTGTCTCTTTTGATCTTCTGAGTTGAAACACACTCTGTCAACACACACCTTGTGAGCACTATGCACTCCTTGCACTTGTTCATAGAAGAGAAACAATTGAAACTTATCTAAATCCTCATAGATTATTCAACCATGTAAATGCATTCATAACACAAGAAAAATAAATAACAGAGAATTGCAAACAAACAAAAGCCTATAATTCATTCATTTAGATAGACACAACAACACCAAACATTTGGAACAATGCTTCTCTATTATATTCATTCAACTGATATGTACATGAATTCATACATTTCTCTTCAACAACTCTACAACTCTTAGCTACAATGGAAACATCCTCTACAATAGTTTTCAGCAACAACTATCAGGAGCCTCTATTTCATCAAAAACCTCATTTGGGCAACAATACACTTATTTATACAACAAGATCTAATTGAGCTTTCCCTCCAAGATACCTTAGTGCTATCCTATCGAAATAAAACCATTCAACTACTGAGGATTTATTACAATAAATATTTTTAAAAGACAGATAAGATCAAACCAATCGAATATGTAATGCAATCAACTTCATTAAAAGAAAATACATTCCCCAATGATCTCACATGATCGTCCAACTCTAAAACATTTAATAAGTTCATAAATTACAATCTTTTTATATGTTTTCTTGATATGCCTCCTTAAATTCAAAATTATCACTTCAAAATATGCGCTAGTGCACTGAGCTGTCTCCCATTTGTGTTGTGCTAGAGATGCTTCTACATCGCTTCTCCCTCTCTCTTTCCTCCCCTCCCACTATCTATCCTATTATCTCCCCCCTATTCATCATACCCCTCTATCACTTCATCCTTATATACCCCTATTTCTCTCTCCCCATGTTTCTGCCACCTTTCTCTCTCTCCTATCTCTCACTCTCACTACCACTCTCTCTCTCCCCTATAGAATTGTATCCCTCTCTCCCTGTTTACCTCTCCCTATATACCTCACTCTTACTCCTCTTTCTCTCTCCATCCATCTCTCTATCCCTCTCTAGGACCATCACGTGCTCTCTTTCCCCCTCTAACTCTTTACCTATATCTTACTCGCATTGTCTCCCTTCTCTCCCTTTACCACTCTCTCTTTATATCTCTCTTTCCTCCATCCCTCCCTCCATGTCTCTCTGTCTCTATCCCCTGCCCATATTTTCCCCTATCTCTCCACCTTCCTCCCTTTCCCTCTCTATCTTTCTCTCTCCCTCCCTCCCTCGCTCATTCCTACAACATCTCTCCCTCCCTCCATTTTTCTCTCTCTCTTTCTCTCTCATCGCCCTTTGTCCCTCTCTCAGTCTCTCCACCTCTCTCTTTTCCCCCCTTTTCCACTCTCTCACTCTATCTCTCTTTCATTCTCTCACTCTTCCACTCCCCCTCCTCTCTCTCCTTGTCTCCCTATCTCCCTCTTCTTCCCCCCTCTCTCTCTATCCCCATATCCATCTCCCCCCCTTTCTCTCTGTATATATATCTCTCTCCCTCTCCCCTATCCCCCCTGTCTCCTCCCCTCTCTCTCACCCTCCCTCCCTCTATCTCCCCCTCTCACTCTTTTTCTCTATCTCTGACTCTCTTGAGGGTGAGATGACAGTGAGATAGAGGGATAGAGGGAGAAAGAGTGAGATAGAGGGATAAGGATTGAGGGAGAGAGGGGTATATGAGAGAGAGATAGGGAGGGGGATAAATGGAGAGATAGGGAGAGGGGTGAGAGTGGGGGAGAGAGAGAGGGGGGCA
>SNQJ01S0028559.1:11713-25161 GCA_010110895.2 Picea sitchensis | reverse complement strand
GGGAAACAAGAAGCAAGGGGAAGAGGGGGAAAAGAGAGAGGGAGAGGGGGGCGACAACAAGTGTGAGAGAGTTTGGAGAGAGAGAAGAAAATATATGGAGGGAGGGAGATGGGGGCAGAGAGAGAGAGAGAGAGAGAGAGAGAGAGTGGGGGGCAGAGGGGGCAAGAAAGAGAGGAGGGGATTGACAAAAATACTTCATGTCAACAGGAACATGCACATTCCTCTTCCTAATAATGTGTGTGCACTTTAAGAATGTGTGCATGTTCCTAAATCATGTGCAAGTTATTTTTATTTCAATTTTTTTAGAAATGCCCATGCATTTGAGAACACGTGTTTCTCAGGAATGCACAAATGTTCCTGAGAATGTGCCTACGTGGTTCATTGAGTGGAGGTTTGGGTTTTGGTGAACCGGTCCGTGTGGGTGTGTTTTCATTCTCATCATGTTTCCAGTTTACCGTCCACATCCTTCGTTCAGTCACCCTTAAATATTGAATTTCCAATTTTGTATTCAAAATATAGATTTAACTTACGTTATAAAGGAAATTAAATACATTAGAAATAAAGGGGCCTACTAGTTAAGAGCATGTGTTTTCTAATCTAGAGGGGGTAGCGTATGTACACCTCCATAGAATTTAATAGTCAAATAATTGCTATATATATATATATAGAGAGAGAGAGAGAGAGAGAGAGAGAGAGAGAGAGGTAAACCCTAATTTAGAAGATAAAAAATATCTCTTTGTTTTGGCAAGTGTAAAGAAAAAATTAAACATTGCTAAAATAAGATCAAATTCTCATGAGTTGCATAGTGAAATGAGAGGGTTTAAGATAAAAAATTATTTCGCTTAGATTGTCTAGCCTATATTATACCGAGATTAGATCTCAATTTCAAAATATTTTTCTACACTACCAACCTTCCTAACCTTTTAACTCAACAAAACTATGGTGGTGTTCTTAATGTTTTTTAAGCATAACAATGAAATTCTANCTTAGATTGTCTAGCCTATATTATACCGAGATTAGATCTCAATTTCAAAATATTTTTCTACACTACCAACCTTCCTAACCTTTTAACTCAACAAAACTATGGTGGTGTTCTTAATGTTTTTTAAGCATAACAATGAAATTCTAAAGAATTTCAAGTAATATCTTACCTTCCTAAGATCTGATAAACCAGTTTGATCTCAATGGACTTTAATCATCATCATTACATCTCTATTATATTTATTTAATTATATTTAAATTTGAATTAAATATATTAATTAGTTTTATTAAACTATTTCTATTATGATTAGGATTAATATTTAACCGTTTATGAGCAATAATATATATAAAAATTTAAGAAGTAAAATTGAAATTAAGAATATCTCTCTTTTATATATATATATATGGAGAGATATTCATTTCATTTAATTTATTTTTTATTTGATATTTGTTATGATTGAGATTATAGGTCAACAAATTTTCTTCAGACACGTATTGTGAGAAAAAAATCCAAAGTATATATCTATGCACATAATAATAAAACTCTGAAAAAACAAATAAATAATGATGAGATGTAACGCTGAAATTATTGTCCCTTTATATCTAATTTCAAACCACCCTAAGAGTAGATACACTAATTTTTTAAATCCCAACTTAATAAAATTACTTTTCCGAAATAGAAGTTGCAAAACGAGGTCAAATATTTGTCCAAACAAAATGAAACAACCAAGAAAGATGACGAGAAAAGCAGGTCAAATATTTGTCCATACAAAATGAAACAGCCAAAAACGTTCACAAGAATAGGCCAGGGTGAATTCATTTGAACAAGAGCAGCAACCAACAGATAATTCTCCAAAAGAACTCTCTGGGCGGGCAATAGACATTTCGATATCTTACACTCTGCACTTCCCTGAGGAAGAAAGGCGAAATGGGTGGGTGAGCCGCTGAGAGTCGTGGGTGGACAGTGGAGGGAAATGAAATTTAGGGTTCTTCCCACATATATGATATTTAATATATGCATGAAAAGTTTAGGATTTACATCAACAACCTACAAAACACAAGTCCATTTAATGTCGTACCGGGATGACCACCTTCTCTGCCGTGAAGTTTAAAGCATAAAAGCTTCAGAAGTCAGAGGATGGGAGGTTGGCCATCTAAAGAGCCCCTTCTCTTTCTCATCATTGTTCACTTTAGGAAAGTGAATACCACCAATCCCTTAGCAAGCAAAGCAGTGGATCCAGTAAGGAAAGCACATGGACTGTACTGGTAAAAGGAACGGAAGGCTGTGACGGTGAGGCGTGCCATGTGAAGATATCATTCGTGGTGCTTACGGAATCTCAAGCAGCTGCAACTGCCTGCACGCCCCGTATTATGTGCACGTGATCACAGGACGGCACAGCTCATTCTCCACAGACACATAAAATTTCTATCCACGGAACCCTGTCCATTTCTTTCTCCATACTGACGAAATCTTACCCCGGCTGTCTGTATGCAGCCTGGCTATATACATTAATGCAGATTTCCCATTACCAACTTTGTGTAGATCAGATCTGATGACTGCCAATATCAGAATAAACATAACTGCATGATAGTGAAAGGCGCATGTGCATATGGAGGCTATGCATAGCATCTGCACGCCCTCGCCAGAATTCTACATAGTACAAGAAGTCTATTCTAATGGAAGTATTGCCAGTTCCGGATGTTCAATGCAGATTAAAATGCTGGAGACGTGAAAGATAAATTGTGAACAATGCTGACGAACCTGTTCGTAAATGATCTGTCTGCTAATGTTTAAGACGACATAAAAGGGAAAGCGATGCTTTTGGACATGCTTATATATACAACTCAGTGCTTATATCACTATCAACGATTCTCTTTCAGAAAAAAAACAGCTTTAGTTCATTTATACCATTAAAAGCCAAACATGGTATCTATAATGCTTGTTGTTTATGTTGCACTGAATATACCCTTAAAAATATTATTGTAAATATAAATATAAGGGTAGATCTTTTTCTATTATCACCAATATAAATTCATCTTAATTTAGCATTTATCAAGAATTAAGAATGATCCAATCTCTCTCATATTGGTTGTAGAGCTTTTTGAACCCAATAAATAAGATTGAATAATGAATCTCCTCAGTCTGCTCTAAGTGTTTTCTACCATTGATTATATCATGCAATTTAAATTAAAAATAAATTAATTTATTATAAATCCTTAAAATGAATCTATTCTTATAGTACTATATACTTGTTTTGATTATTGATTAATTCAGTCTACTTTGTTTATATGTGTTTTTTTATTTAAATTTTATATGTATTTTAATATTTTTAATCATTTATTTTTGTAGTGTAGAGTAGTGGATGAGAGAGTGCACTATTAAGTCATTTCATAAGTGAAGAATATTTTTAATTATTTAATTATTAATTTAATATTTTTATTATTATTTCAATGCATGGACATATTTCTAGTGCATTTGGATATAATAAATAAGATTGAATGATGAATCTACTCATTTTTAGGTGTTTTCTACCACTTATTAGTTCCTAAAGAAAGACTATAGCTATGAGTTTGTTATTGATTTGACATTAATTTTTATTGACTTAAAAAAATTCTATTGGAAACCTAATGTTCTACATAAGAAATCCAATTTTTTATTTTTTAATCTATAAAATAACTTTTTTTTTAAAACTGTTATTGGTCAAAAAGTTTGAGACCTTATTGTTGCCTTCAAGTCGTTCAAGAATTTCAATTAATTGCACAATCAATATTTCATATTTCCATAAATAATTTTGTCTGGGCCATGCGGCCAACTCATCGACATTTATGTTTTCAATGAGCCTTATGAACTGGTTTAGAATCCTTGGTTTAAGAGATTATGGTTATCACAGAAACTAAACATAAAAATGCAAACAATGGCGCTAGGATCCTCCATTTACTCCACATAATTTATTTACAGCTTACATGCTAATTGACAAAAGTCTAGCAATGCACTCTCACATGCATGGGCTTCTGTATAAGACAACATCTATTTCAAAAAAAGACTAAATCTACTGAAGTTAAAAAAAAATAAGTAAGTTAAAAAGAGAAAAAGATATTATATAAATAAAATAATGGAGAAAAGTATGAGAATAAATAGTAAAAGATAAATGAATTATTATATAAATAAATAATAATAGCTTGCTCAACAGTGATAGTGATAATAAGTGATAATAAATGTTTAATGTTAATATAATAAATTAATAAATACAAATTATTGCTATATTAACTAGAATCTACTCCATTTACTTAATTGTCCATCAAAATTAGTATAATAATTAATAATATAATTAATTAAAAAATGAATGAATAATAAAACATTTTATAAAAATTGGAAAATATTATGACACTAAAATACAAATTAGATGGCATGTAGTATTTAATTTTAATATTTATTTTTATTTTTTAAATTAAATATTTTAAAATTAAGTATTACTATATAAAAATACTCATATTATTATATTCAACTTATTATATTCAACAAATTTAAATTTAAGTATTTCAACTTTTATAAATTAATATTTTTATTTATTTTTACAAAATCAAAATTTATAAAACAAAATTAATAAACTTTTGAAAACTTTACACAATTTCAAGCAACTAATTAAAAATAATTACAATATATATTACCTTAAACAAATAAAGCAGTGATACTCCAATCTACCATCCCTGGTTTACCTATCATGTCAAGCCATCAATATTGAGAGGAATTTATGTGAAAACATTTTCATATTGAATATTACTTATTTTGAAAAATATTTAATACTTTATACATTATATAAAGTATTAAGTGTTTTATTATGGAATGCATATTTAAATATGTCATGTCAACTACCCATTTTCTAAGTTAAAATAAAATGGTAAGCAAGAATAAATATTGTCTAATTAAGTTTCAACTTAAAGGTTTCATGCATACATTCAATTTCCATATTGAAATAAAGAATATTAATATGAATAATAGATTACAAACATAATAAATATAATAATATTAATAATCAATTATAATTCTAATGAAAAAATTAATAGTAATAATTAATTTCACTAATGAATAATAATAATAATATTATATTATAATGACACTTAATATAGTTATAATAATAATCAATAATAATTATAATAAAAATATTAATAGGAATAGTTAATTTCACTAACTTAATAATCAATTATAATAATAATATTTTCACTAACTTTTAGTAATAAAATTTAAATAATAAACTTAATTATGCATATGAAGTTTTAAATAATTATTATTATCAATTTTCAAACCTCTAGGGACTATGTTGCTTTGCAACTCTTGTTATATCATATAATTTAAAGTAAAAATAAATTTATTTATCATAAATTTATTATCATTTTATTTATATAAATAAATTCATTATGTAAATTTATTATAAATTCATTATGTAAATTTATTATAAATTCATTATGTAAATTTATTATAAATTCTTTGTCATTTTATTTACATAAATGTATTATGATTAAATATTTCCAAATGTTATAAGGTATGTAAATGGTTTGGTGAATCCAAATTTATATGTATGTTGAACTTTTTATATGGATCTTAGAGAACTTGTAAACACGACATTTGAGTGTCTAAGTGTAGTGTTAGATGAGAATATGTCTATAAGATGATCAATGATTCAGTCTTTACATATAGATTGACCCTCAATGGAATAAAAGGTTCTCAATCAATATTATATCAGTGTTTGTCCCAAAAGTACGGTTTGCTCTCAACCGATATATCTAAGAGGATCATCATTTGATTAAGCCAACTTCTAATTTTTTGCAAAATGTTTTTACAAATTTTCCTAAAACATAGTGGATCTAGCATTTTCACTATTCAATAACATATTTGGCATCTTATATCATCCCACGATGGTTTTGTTGTCAGGATCCAAATTGCTACCATACAATTTTTTTAATTGAAATGGTTAATTTTTTTTATATTCTTGATTTGGGTGTTGATTTTTGCAAGCCTTGTCAAGGTTATCTCACTCAATGTAAACATTGGATGATTAAAAATTATAGCATGTAGGCTTGTTACATTTATTGAAAACACAGTTGGGATCGTTGTCTTGTTTTGGGAGACCATATGGGAATGTTTTTAAAATATTTTTCTATTTAAAATATCTCTTGAAATTTAGTTTATAACACAATTTTAATTTTTCAATTTAGATGTCAAACAAAAGAGGTATGGTCAAAACTCTCACTAGCTGGAAAATCAAGAACAAAGTTGGGATAGTCCATTTTGGGAGACTTAATGGATGAATTTTGAAAACATGTTTCTACTATGTAGTCTCCTATCAATATAGTTTAAAACAAAAGTGGAATCACTCAATTCCAATATCATACGAGAAAGTATTTCCAGAAATACTAATTGCGTGTCTTGCTCAAATTTTGTTTCCTAGTCTGTTCATTGTCATATTTGACGCATAAATTCTTATTTTTTTCCAAAACCTATTTCTATTGGAGATTTATGCTCAAACAAAAAATTTACACTCAAAATTGTGATTGTTGGTCTAAGCGGGATTTTGAAAACAACATAGACATGCAGGTTGTTCCACAACATGTTTAGTGTATCATCTCATTGAATTTTTTTAAACACGAGGTCTAACTAGCCAACTCTACTCAAAGGGTAAAAACTTGATATTTTTCTTTGTTTATAATTCTTTGGATATAATTTATATGCATTGGTTGTCAATTTTTAAATATTTCATGGTTTAAGAGAGCTTGATGACCCCTTTTATTCCACTATATCAAGTTATATTTCAAAAAAATGCTCATTTCTTTTAGGTCCCCATAGGATTAAGAAGGTCAATCCATGCACAAGTGAT
Organism: Picea sitchensis; assembly: GCA_010110895.2. Lineage (NCBI taxonomy): Eukaryota > Viridiplantae > Streptophyta > Pinopsida > Pinales > Pinaceae > Picea > Picea sitchensis. Next base: position 18,307 of record SNQJ01S0028559.1, on the reverse strand, counting down.
TCTTGAAGACAAAATTTCATGGTGTGTTGATAATTCCTTGCATGTTCCATGATTTGAACATCGAGGAGGTTGTCACAAATATATTACTCCAAGACATAAGCATCGTTACAGTTGTTGCAACACCTCCATCATGTCTTGTTGCAACACCCTCTTTGCTACAACTCATTCTCATTGGTGACATTCCTTACAGTGATTGCGACGTAGTTGTTGGAACACTGGGATTGCAACACTTCACAGAAGTTGTAACACAAAATATGTAACACATTACAGTTCTTGTTACACCATTGATGCTACTCATGTGTTGTTACTTCTATATTATCAATGGATCAAGAACAAGATAAATGAAGAATTGGTTTGAAGAAGAAGTGAAGACCAATTTTTCAAAAATCATGTTCGAATTTTACATTTCCAATGCCCTTGCTTCATATGAATCCATGCATAACGCCTATTATTCATCCTGCTCAGTCATTGGTACCATGGTATTCACATGCACTTCTTTCTTCCTGGTCCAAAATAATTGCATGTTAAAGGTCATGAAGTTTCTTATATTATGTGGTTTCCCTTGAACCTTAATATTTTCCTTATAATATTTTCTTGGATAACCACTGCGATTAATTCACAACTTCATCCTCATCACTTCTTACTTCTTTCTTTGACCATCCCAAACCCATGCAATAAAGTGACTCAAATCACTTATAATGTTGAGTTACTTGGTTATGATTTCCATTCCCTTAATAAATTTGATGGTGAAAACCATGGCACCATCATAGTTTGGAATGCTTGAAAACCAAATTGCTTGTGGGAATTCTCGGGGAATGAAAAATAATTAAAAAAAAAAATTATGACTATGAAAACCCTCTAGGCATAGTTAGACAAATCTTGTTTGAAAACCAACTTGTTGGTGGACAATATTTGCAAATAAAATAAGAAATAAATAATTCCATCAAAATTGCTCTCTAAATAAAGATCTCCAAGTTTCACTACTCCATCATAACATTGTTCCAGATCTTAGTCTACAACTCCTATTGCGCTCCAAAGTTCTAATCTTCCCACTGCTCTTCCTTACAAAGTTTGTTACCTTGTGGTGGACCATATCAAATATCCTGTCTTCTAAGATGATGTTGTAAACAATATGTAATTCTTAGGTGAGTGCAAGTATGTTTCTTTTTATTTTATTTAATCTAAGTCCATTAGATGTTATTTGGAAATCCACTTAGGCCTTTGTCTTGATTCATATCCTTTTTCCATTTCTTGAGAGTGGAAAATCTCTTCATCCTAGGGGGAAATACCATCACCTTTACATCCCATAACCATCCCTTTCCATTTTTATTCATCTCCACTCCAATATCCATGCATAAGAAGGATTCAAAGACGCCAAAAAGAGAAAAAGAATCCCCTACTACCCAAAAAGAACCGAAAAGAGTAGAAAGATAAGAATAGACACTATTGTTTCCCCACAAGAACCAACAATACCCAAAGATGCATTTGATACACATGCACATGAAAATTAAACTATTGGAAGAGAGGGATAGACAACCTAACAAGAACCTACAGTAGAAGAAGTTGGTGTAGAAGCCATTTCCATGGAGATATAAAATAAATAAATTGAATTGAGCATATTTCACAAATTGTACACCCAATTTCCATGAAATTTGAGATATAAAAGAACTCAAATGAGAGAAGCAAGAAAAAAAGAAAGGTAATTCTAGTTCATGGTTTTTGAGAAAATGGCTATCGTCACCTACAACCAATCCCCTTTTATCTCAAAATATTTGCATCAAAAGGCTCTGATTTTGTGTTTGAAGATGCAATTAAATAGTAAAAAATTGGTCATAAAATTTCAGAAAAACCCATTTTGTAGTTTGGGAGAAAATGGTTAAATACGTTGTTCCTACTCATACAACAATTTGTTGCAACTTTTGTAGTAAATATTTTTTTATATATATTGGGATATATGAACTGGCTTGCTGTGATTTTTGGTAAATAGAATCATTAAAAGGTGATCAACATACCCCCAAAAAATCTCCTCAATATGGATTTCCATTTGCATGGAATGCCAATTTCTTTGAATCTGCTACAACGCCATCATAATTGCTAAGAATCACTTGAAGGCTACTTTAGAAAAATGCATACATACTGCAATAGAAGAAACAAATTCCCCAGAAAACATAAGAATTGCCACACAAGAACCAACATTGGATATGGAAGGGAATGACACCAACGCCGCTACAAAAGAACCAATGTTGGCTCTAAAAAAAAATCACGTTGTTACAAAAGAACCACCAGTTAATTGAAAAGTTTCTCCACAAGAACCTATTGTAGACCTGAGGGAAATGATCAAGCAACAAAAGTTAAAATTCCATTAACATTCTTCTAGTTGGATCATTTATGGCAATTTGTAGGAAGGTTCATGACAATGGAAAAATAACAAGAAAATATTTCAAAGTAAATGGAAAGTGCATTGAAAAAAATGGAAGGCCTTACAGCTTGAATGCAGGTTGCATGAGGAGATGAAACATTTTTGGCTAGGGAGAGATGACAAGCTCTAGAAATGACATATTTTTATTAGACCTAATTTAAACCCATTTCCTCTTTCATAGACCTTGTATCAATCCATTATTATGCGATATTTAGACTTAATGTCTTTCCATTACAATTCTTTAGTAATTTTCCTGAATTTATGATTAAAAATTAGAAAAAAATCATATTTCCATTTATCTTTGAGTTAATTTTCAAAGATGATATGCCAGACAAGTTTTTGTGCAGATTGTGATGTTACCACGAGGGATGTTTTGGTTCCATTTTCTACAACACTCATATTTAGTTGTTGCAACACTCATTTTCAGTCACTGCAATACTCATTTTCGGTTGTTGCAACTCACAATGGAATTATTCTGCGTTGCAACTTTCATTCTTGCAACTCCACCTATGATGCAAATCGCCTAACATACAATTGTTGCAATTCCAACTATTTCGTGATTCGCCTAAAGTACCATTGTTGCAAATATCATTGTTTCAAATACACCCATGTTTCAACTCCCTTGAAGCACCTTTTTGCAACTCTGATTTATGCAACTCCATGTGTGTTGCAACTCACTTGAAATACAGTTGTTGCAACTCACAAGGGAACTATTATGTGTTGCAATTCCCATTGTTGCAACTTCTCCTATGTTGCAACTCGTCCAAGGAACCTTGAGCCGTTATAACCATGAGCCATGTTGTCAGATATTTTTCAATTATGGATTTATGCGGATAATATTAGTCCAAGAAAATCAAAGATACTGAGATAATTTTGTAATTCCAAGATAAAATATTAGTTAGAATGGTTAACCAAGAATCTTGGACATTTTGGTTGGACTTATTTTTAATTGTTAGTAAAAGATATTGTAAGTTATCTATTTTTTTCTAATTGTTAGCCAAAGATATTGGAGTTATTCATAAATTTATAATTATTAGTTGGAAACTATTTGTTATTTAGGAAATTGTTGTAACTACTAAGGATTTGTTAAATCCATAAGTGGGTTTATTTGGATATTTTTTATTTCTAGTTTCCATTCAATCTATGTATAAAAGATATAACTCACTCCATTATTGGTGGGAGAGATCTTAAAGAAATTTCCAAATGACAATGGAATAATTCATTAAGTTTTTATTTCATTTTTCTAATTGTAGTGTACGATTTATTTAATTAAATTAATATATTTTCTTTGTATATTTATAATATTTTGATTTATTTTGATTACTTTAATTACTTTAATTAATTTAATTAATTCATGTTATAAGTGTTTATATATAATAATATCATCACTGTGTTCTATGGATTTGGGGTCCGCTCCAATAGAATAAGAGGGTTGTGTAGCTTAGGTAGTTTTATTTAATTTTTCATTGTGTGATTTAATTATGTGAGTTGTTAATTATTTGTTGTGTGATTCAATTCATTTATGTTGTTAATCATTCAGGAAGGATTTTATTTATTCAGTCATGCAATTGATTATTCACATAGGATTGTATTTAATTATGTGTTTAACGCAATGGTTACAATTATTGGTCAGAGTAACGACAAGGATCATCTTGGCAATGATTAGGCTCTGATTTTGAGGACTTAGTTAATTTATTTTCCAGCAATTAGTTAATCTATTTTCTTTCATCATGTGTGATTTATTTTCAGCAAGGATGGTGTGAATTTCAATTTCTGCAAGACTAATTTAGAGTGTTAATTCTGCAATCAACTTTACTACACATAGTTGGGTTTTCTTCGGGAAACAACTGAGTCCTATTAGCTTCTATGGATTTCCTTTTCAGCACAATAGTTATCATATTTCCTTCCTGCAAGTGTGACATTTTCTTTCTCTCGAAGTGTGACATTTACTTTCCTATGAGTGTAATATTTACTTTTCTGTGAAAGTGTGCTTTCAATTCCTGTAAGTATGGATTTATGTAGCATTTTCGAGAGCTTGAGAATTGTCTATACTATGAACACAAATGTAATAATTGATACTACAAATACATATCAAAGTAGTGGATGAATAGAGTGTATGTTCTATATACAGTGCAAGGTAACTCACAAGTTCCATATGATCCCCATATTGATAATTAAATACATATCCTTTTTAGTTGTCTTTCTCAGAAATTAGAAAGATAATTGAAAATGTTGTCACATAGAAAACACAAAATATTAAGAAAGGTTTGTTATCGCAGGATATGTACTTGTGAAAAGGCCACCACAAGTAGTCCAAATCTTGTGTAGCTACATGCAATTCTACCACTGTCACCTTAGTAAAAATCCCCTTGTTGTAGTGACGGAGGAGGTCCACCATAGGGGATATTTCCCCAGTGACCTCAAGGGATCAAAGTAGCAATTTTTTTAGCCAATCCTATTGCCCCCTCTCTTGATCACCTAAAGACAAAGTCTAGGTCAATTGAAATAGGAGGTCCAAATATGTTTGAGTACCTTCCTGAAACAAGAACACTTTATAACATTGATATGATTACTTCCAAGTATAAACATGCAATTATAGCCTCATAAGACACTAGAAAATGAGAATTGGCTATGGCTAATACAAATTTGTAGCAGTACAACAATATTACAACAATAATATAAATTTGTAATAATGACAAGAAATATGCTTCAAAATTGCAACAATTGATAAAGAAAAGTTAGCATAAATCCATTTGATTAATATCCAATTGTTAGATGCAATTTTTGGGTATGTTAGGCCACCTTTAGATCAATGTATGCAACAAATAAGAGTGTATTTATATGTAGCAAAGTTTTTCAACAACAACAAGTTTGCAATAAACTTAGCTTAAATTAGTGTTAGTAGAGTTAGTAGGAAGCTTGAGAGAATTGAAATAGATTTTTTGTTGATCACTTTCACCATAAGAGATCTTAAATATCAGTTTCATTGAGGGATATGGAGTCTTTAAAACAATAATACAACTCACCATATACCTTGACCTATATGTAACCAACAGGTAGGAATCAATATCTAAGTTGCTATCACATTAGGGCCTTAAAGATAAATTCTTGGGGAGGATAATTTCTAGGGTGCAAGAAATTTTGGGCCCTAGAAATCCTTTCTCCCTTCGTGTAGCTTCACCTAAGTCAAAAGTCAAGAGTCTAGGGATAAATTCCTAAATTGCTAGCACTAGGGATTTAGGAGCCTAACCCTAGGTAGGATTTTATTAACAAAATTTTAGAATAATATTAACCTTGTGAGAGGAGGAAACCCTTATGATCCTCTCTTAGGGTTTTATGAGGAAAGATGTTAAATATGAAAAAGTAAAATTCACCACAAAACATTTAATATCATGACATAAAATTGCAGAAATATACTTACTTCACCAAGATATGATAAAATTAAACCCTAATTGAAGGAAATATCATCCAAAAATCAACAAAGAAGCAACCAAACTTGACCTCCAACAGATAGCGCATGAGGTAAAGAACTAGAGATATCCCAATAGGGAGAAAATTTTATACTTGCATTCTCACAATGGTGAGAGAATGTGATGATCGAATGAAATGTCAAGGTGATTTATTTATATGGAGCTACCTTGACCTGTTTGTCCACATAAAATTGTCAACAAAAAAATATACAAAGGCTGACCCTTTAATTTTCCCTTACACTTTGCAAAACTGAAAATTATATAAAATAAAACCCTAAAACGGGTGATTTCATGCCATAGAAGGTTGAGATAGGGCTCAAAGTGAGACGTGAAACATGAAGGAGGGAGACCTTGGGACTCCAAAGGCCATGTTTGATGCTCCCATGTGAAAAACTATTGTTCCATGGGTCTCCTGTGAAACCACGTATGAAAACATTTCATCCATCAAACCCTAGACTCTAAGGTGATGTCAAGGGCCAATGGGTGTTTTCCTTGGGATACAAAGGAAAACATCCAAGTGGAAAAGGGTGCAACCTTATCCTCTAGTGATTCTAGGGAGCCTCCAAGGGAAACTTCCTCCATCATCAATGTGAAACACTCATCATCATTGTTTTCCCACACGTGGAGTGTGACATCTATATTTTGGGCTTCCAAGCCACTATGAAGGTCCAAGTGGCATAGTCCCTTCATGAAAAATTGTCATCG
>SNQJ01S0028559.1:0-11169 GCA_010110895.2 Picea sitchensis | reverse complement strand
TGTAAATAAGTAGTAAATATTATATTAAGGGTTTGCTGAGCAGAAAAAGTGCCAAAGACAGCAATGTACGGGCTGCAGTTACTGCACTGCCCCAACAGAGGGGAAACCAGTCTAGCCAGCCCCACCAGTCTAGCCAGCCCCCAATTCACAAGTCTAAAAAGGTCACTGTTTGTCATCTATACTATAAGCCTAAGAAAACTTACAAACAACACTAGATAGCTAGACACCTGGCGCATAGCCTATCCACGCGGCTCGGAGGTCTTCTGTCCATGGTTCTTCTTCGATGAACTTCGGTTGGTCGTCCCAACGCTTTTCCTTTCTTTCGCCTTGCCCAGTGTCCTCAGCTTGGCCTCGTCGTTCTGCTTCCTTCTGTGTTGCCTCGGCTGGTCGCTGCGCTCCTTCCCTTCCTGCACTCAAAACCGTAGCAGGTACCTCCCCTGGAGCAGAGACAACCTGGTCCGAGGATAGCTCCATGTGCATGGTCGAGAGGATGTGGAGGAAAGTCGCGGTGTTTTCTTCTGTAGCCTGCAAACGATACTTGAGGTCCGCCACCTCCTTCCTAAGCTCAAAAACTAAATCAAACAAGATGCCCAATCGATCCCTGAAGTGCTCGTTGTCGAGGTGGTCCGTGGGGTGGAGGCACGGTCGTTTAGATGCACTGTTCGCCTGTGGTGCACTACCCAAACTGCTCGAAGGTCCAGGGAAAGACATTGTTGCTATGAATTGCATCCGGGGGTCCTCTGGCCAGCTCAGAATCGGGCTCGACCTTCGCGGAATAGTAGCCATGGAATGAAGAAGCCGAGACTGTGGAGGTGACTGGGCGGCCGTGGAGTGAGGGGGAAAAGACTGCGAGGGAGGCGGAGTGGCGGCCATGGAAAGGGTTTGAGGACGGGAGGATGAGCAGGTCGACGATGAGACTGAAGGCGAGACCGGGGGTCGACGGGGCTTCCAGGGGGAGCCCCTCTTCGGCCTCCCTCGAAGTCGTTCTTTCATGTGAGCAGGCGGACGGGTCTGGACTAGACTGAACCAGAGACGCAAAAAAACAACAGAGACAACAACTATGTGAACCTGGTCCTATTTGCGCCGTGAAGGAAGGATCCCTTCATACCGCAAACAGGAAACAATGACCACCGCGACGAGCCAAGCCATAGAACTAGCTGTGGAGGGACGTAGGGTGGCATAAATGTCCATCACCACTGTCATTACCCTGATTTGAGTGCAATTTAATCGCCTGGGACGGCACCAGCCTGCAACACGAGCCCATCACGTGGCTACGCGTCGCCGTGGACTGTGTCCGCTCCCATCTGCTGCCACGAGGAATCCACTGACACCCCATCCGAGGTAATTAAGCTTATTTGTTGTTTATATGTGTTTTTTTATTTAAATTTTATATGTATTTTAATATTTTTAATTATTTGTCTTTGTCATGTAGAGTAGTGGGTGAGAGAGTACACTATTAAGTCATTCCATAAGTGAAGAATATTTTTAATTATTTAATTATTAATTTAATATTTTTCTATTTTTTTATTATTATTTTAATGCATTGACATATTTCTAGTGCATTTGGATACAATAAAAAAGATTGATTGATGAATCTACTCATTTTGAGGTGTTTTCTACCACTTATTAGTCTTTAAAGGACTATAGCAATGAGTTTATTATTTATTTCACATTAATTTTCATTGACTTAAAAAAATTCTATTGGAAACCTAATGTTCTACATAGGAAATACATTTTTTTATTTTTTAATGTATAAAATAACTTTTTTTTTAAACTGTCATTGGTCGAAAAGTTTGAGACCTTATTATGGCCTTCAAGTTGTTCAAGAATTTCAATTAATTGCACAATCAATATTTCATATTCTCATAAATAATTTTTTCTAGGCTGGTCCAACTCATCGACATTTATGTTTTCAAGGAGCTTTATGAACTCGTTTAGAATCCTTGGTTTAAGAGATTGTGGTCATCACAGAAACTAAACATAAAAATGCGAGCAACGACAATTTCTCAGATCCTCCATTTACTCCACATAATTTATTTACAGCTTGCATGCTAATTGACAAAAGTCTAGCAATGCACGATCACATGCATGGGCTTCTCTATAAAACAACATCTATTTCAAAGAAAGATTAAATCTACTGAAGTTAAAAAAAATAAAGTAAATTAAAAAAAATATATATATTATATAAATAAAAATAATGGAGAAATGTATGAGAATAAATAGTAAAAAATAAAAGAATTATTATATAAATAAATAATAATAACTTGATAAGTGATAATAAATGTTTAATGTTAATATAATAAATTAATAAATACAAATTATTGCTATATTAACTAGAATCTACTTCATTTACTTAATTGATCATCAAGATGAATATAATAATTAATAATATAATTAATTAAAGAATTAATGAATAATAAAACATTTTATAAAAATTGGGAAAATATTATAACACTAAAATATAAATTAAAGTGAAGATGAAATACCATGTAGCATTTAATTTTGATTTTGATACAAATAAAGAAGTGATACTCCAATCTACCATCTCTGGTTTACCTATCATGTCAAGCCATCAATATTGAGAGGAATTTATGTGAAAACATTTTCATATTGAATATTATGTATTTTGCAGAAAAATATTTAATACTTTATACATTATATAAAGTATTAAGTGTTTTATTATGGAATGCATATGTAAACATGTTATGTCAACTACCTATTTTCTAGGTTAAAATAAAATGGAAAGCAAGAATAAATATTGTCCAATTAAGTTTCAACTTAGAGGTTCCATACATTCACTTTCCATATTCAAATAACAAATATTAATATGAATAATAGATTACAATCAGAATAAATATAGTAATATTAATAATCAATTCTAATTCTAATCAAAAAATTAATAATAATAATTAATTTCACTAATGAATATTAATATTAATATTATATTATAATGATACTAAATATAGTTATAATAATAATCTAATAATTATAATAAAAATATTAATAGGAATAATTAATTTCACTAACTTAATAATCAATTATAATAATAATATTTTCACTAACTTAATTATTTTCACTAATTTTTAGTAATAAAAATTAAATAATAAATTTAATTATGCATATGAAGTTTTAAATAATTATTATTATCAATTTTCAAACCTGGAAGGACTATGTTACTTTGCAACTCTTGTTATATCGTACAATTTAAAGTAAAAATAAATTAATTTATTATAAATTTATTATCATTTTATTTATATAAATAAATTCATCAAATAAATTTATTATAAATTCATTGTCATTTTATTTACATAAATGTATTATGGTTAAATATTTCCAAATATTAGAAAGTATGTAAATGGTTTGGTGAATCCAAATTTATATGTATGTTGAACTCTTTATGTGGATCCTAGAGAACTCGTGAACACCACATTTGGGTACCTAGGTGTAGTGTTAAATGAGAATATGTCCATAGGATGATCAATGATTCAGTGTTTACATATAGATTTACCCTCAGCCTGGAATACAAGGTTCTCAATCAATATTATATCGGTGTTTGTTTCAAAAGTACGGTTTGTTCTCAACCGATATATCTAAGAGGATCATCATTTGATTAAGCCAACTTCTAATTTTCTGCAAAATGTTTTTATAATTTTTCCTAAAACATAGTGGATCTAGCATTCTCACTATTCAATAACATATTTGGCGTCTTATATCATTCCACGATGGTTTTGTTGTCAGGATCCCATTGCTACCATACAATTTTTTTAATTGAAATGCTTAATTTTTCTTATATTCTTGATTTGGGTGTTGGTTTTTGCAAGCCTTGTCAAGGTTATCTCACTCAATGTAAACATTGGATGATTAAAAATTATAGCATGTAGGCTTGTTACATTTATTGAAAACACAGTTGGGATCGTTGTCTTGTTTTGGGAGACCATATGGGAATGTTTTTAAAATATTTTTCTATTTAAAATATCTCTTGAAATTTAGTTTATAACACAATTTTAATTTTTCAATTTAGATGTCAAACAAAAGAGGTATGGTCAAAACTCTCACTAGCTGGAAAATCAAGAACAAAGTTGGGATAGTCCATTTTGGGAGACTTAATGGATGAATTTTGAAAACATGTTTCTACTATGTAGTCTCCTATCAATATAGTTTAAAACAAAAGTGGAATCACTCAATTCCAATATCATACGAGAAAGTATTTCCAGAAATACTAATTGCGTGTCTTGCTCAAATTTTGTTTCCTAGTCTGTTCATTGTCATATTTGACGCATAAATTCTTATTTTTTTCCAAAACCTATTTCTATTGGAGATTTATGCTCAAACAAAAAATTTACACTCAAAATTGTGATTGTTGGTCTAAGCGGGATTTTGAAAACAACATAGACATGCAGGTTGTTCCACAACATGTTTAGTGTATCATCTCATTGAATTTTTTTAAACACGAGGTCTAACTAGCCAACTCTACTCAAAGGGTAAAAACTTGATATTTTTCTTTGTTTATAATTCTTTGGATATAATTTATATGCATTGGTTGTCAATTTTTAAATATTTCATGGTTTAAGAGAGCTTGATGACCCCTTTTATTCCACTATATCAAGTTATATTTCAAAAAAATGCTCATTTCTTTTAGGTCCCCATAGGATTAAGAAGGTCAATCCATGCACAAGTGATTCTTGAAGACAAAATTTCATGGTGTGTTGATAATTCCTTGCATGTTCCATGATTTGAACATCGAGGAGGTTGTCACAAATATATTACTCCAAGACATAAGCATCGTTACAGTTGTTGCAACACCTCCATCATGTCTTGTTGCAACACCCTCTTTGCTACAACTCATTCTCATTGGTGACATTCCTTACAGTGATTGCGACGTAGTTGTTGGAACACTGGGATTGCAACACTTCACAGAAGTTGTAACACAAAATATGTAACACATTACAGTTCTTGTTACACCATTGATGCTACTCATGTGTTGTTACTTCTATATTATCAATGGATCAAGAACAAGATAAATGAAGAATTGGTTTGAAGAAGAAGTGAAGACCAATTTTTCAAAAATCATGTTCGAATTTTACATTTCCAATGCCCTTGCTTCATATGAATCCATGCATAACGCCTATTATTCATCCTGCTCAGTCATTGGTACCATGGTATTCACATGCACTTCTTTCTTCCTGGTCCAAAATAATTGCATGTTAAAGGTCATGAAGTTTCTTATATTATGTGGTTTCCCTTGAACCTTAATATTTTCCTTATAATATTTTCTTGGATAACCACTGCGATTAATTCACAACTTCATCCTCATCACTTCTTACTTCTTTCTTTGACCATCCCAAACCCATGCAATAAAGTGACTCAAATCACTTATAATGTTGAGTTACTTGGTTATGATTTCCATTCCCTTAATAAATTTGATGGTGAAAACCATGGCACCATCATAGTTTGGAATGCTTGAAAACCAAATTGCTTGTGGGAATTCTCGGGGAATGAAAAATAATTAAAAAAAAAAATTATGACTATGAAAACCCTCTAGGCATAGTTAGACAAATCTTGTTTGAAAACCAACTTGTTGGTGGACAATATTTGCAAATAAAATAAGAAATAAATAATTCCATCAAAATTGCTCTCTAAATAAAGATCTCCAAGTTTCACTACTCCATCATAACATTGTTCCAGATCTTAGTCTACAACTCCTATTGCGCTCCAAAGTTCTAATCTTCCCACTGCTCTTCCTTACAAAGTTTGTTACCTTGTGGTGGACCATATCAAATATCCTGTCTTCTAAGATGATGTTGTAAACAATATGTAATTCTTAGGTGAGTGCAAGTATGTTTCTTTTTATTTTATTTAATCTAAGTCCATTAGATGTTATTTGGAAATCCACTTAGGCCTTTGTCTTGATTCATATCCTTTTTCCATTTCTTGAGAGTGGAAAATCTCTTCATCCTAGGGGGAAATACCATCACCTTTACATCCCATAACCATCCCTTTCCATTTTTATTCATCTCCACTCCAATATCCATGCATAAGAAGGATTCAAAGACGCCAAAAAGAGAAAAAGAATCCCCTACTACCCAAAAAGAACCGAAAAGAGTAGAAAGATAAGAATAGACACTATTGTTTCCCCACAAGAACCAACAATACCCAAAGATGCATTTGATACACATGCACATGAAAATTAAACTATTGGAAGAGAGGGATAGACAACCTAACAAGAACCTACAGTAGAAGAAGTTGGTGTAGAAGCCATTTCCATGGAGATATAAAATAAATAAATTGAATTGAGCATATTTCACAAATTGTACACCCAATTTCCATGAAATTTGAGATATAAAAGAACTCAAATGAGAGAAGCAAGAAAAAAAGAAAGGTAATTCTAGTTCATGGTTTTTGAGAAAATGGCTATCGTCACCTACAACCAATCCCCTTTTATCTCAAAATATTTGCATCAAAAGGCTCTGATTTTGTGTTTGAAGATGCAATTAAATAGTAAAAAATTGGTCATAAAATTTCAGAAAAACCCATTTTGTAGTTTGGGAGAAAATGGTTAAATACGTTGTTCCTACTCATACAACAATTTGTTGCAACTTTTGTAGTAAATATTTTTTTATATATATTGGGATATATGAACTGGCTTGCTGTGATTTTTGGTAAATAGAATCATTAAAAGGTGATCAACATACCCCCAAAAAATCTCCTCAATATGGATTTCCATTTGCATGGAATGCCAATTTCTTTGAATCTGCTACAACGCCATCATAATTGCTAAGAATCACTTGAAGGCTACTTTAGAAAAATGCATACATACTGCAATAGAAGAAACAAATTCCCCAGAAAACATAAGAATTGCCACACAAGAACCAACATTGGATATGGAAGGGAATGACACCAACGCCGCTACAAAAGAACCAATGTTGGCTCTAAAAAAAAATCACGTTGTTACAAAAGAACCACCAGTTAATTGAAAAGTTTCTCCACAAGAACCTATTGTAGACCTGAGGGAAATGATCAAGCAACAAAAGTTAAAATTCCATTAACATTCTTCTAGTTGGATCATTTATGGCAATTTGTAGGAAGGTTCATGACAATGGAAAAATAACAAGAAAATATTTCAAAGTAAATGGAAAGTGCATTGAAAAAAATGGAAGGCCTTACAGCTTGAATGCAGGTTGCATGAGGAGATGAAACATTTTTGGCTAGGGAGAGATGACAAGCTCTAGAAATGACATATTTTTATTAGACCTAATTTAAACCCATTTCCTCTTTCATAGACCTTGTATCAATCCATTATTATGCGATATTTAGACTTAATGTCTTTCCATTACAATTCTTTAGTAATTTTCCTGAATTTATGATTAAAAATTAGAAAAAAATCATATTTCCATTTATCTTTGAGTTAATTTTCAAAGATGATATGCCAGACAAGTTTTTGTGCAGATTGTGATGTTACCACGAGGGATGTTTTGGTTCCATTTTCTACAACACTCATATTTAGTTGTTGCAACACTCATTTTCAGTCACTGCAATACTCATTTTCGGTTGTTGCAACTCACAATGGAATTATTCTGCGTTGCAACTTTCATTCTTGCAACTCCACCTATGATGCAAATCGCCTAACATACAATTGTTGCAATTCCAACTATTTCGTGATTCGCCTAAAGTACCATTGTTGCAAATATCATTGTTTCAAATACACCCATGTTTCAACTCCCTTGAAGCACCTTTTTGCAACTCTGATTTATGCAACTCCATGTGTGTTGCAACTCACTTGAAATACAGTTGTTGCAACTCACAAGGGAACTATTATGTGTTGCAATTCCCATTGTTGCAACTTCTCCTATGTTGCAACTCGTCCAAGGAACCTTGAGCCGTTATAACCATGAGCCATGTTGTCAGATATTTTTCAATTATGGATTTATGCGGATAATATTAGTCCAAGAAAATCAAAGATACTGAGATAATTTTGTAATTCCAAGATAAAATATTAGTTAGAATGGTTAACCAAGAATCTTGGACATTTTGGTTGGACTTATTTTTAATTGTTAGTAAAAGATATTGTAAGTTATCTATTTTTTTCTAATTGTTAGCCAAAGATATTGGAGTTATTCATAAATTTATAATTATTAGTTGGAAACTATTTGTTATTTAGGAAATTGTTGTAACTACTAAGGATTTGTTAAATCCATAAGTGGGTTTATTTGGATATTTTTTATTTCTAGTTTCCATTCAATCTATGTATAAAAGATATAACTCACTCCATTATTGGTGGGAGAGATCTTAAAGAAATTTCCAAATGACAATGGAATAATTCATTAAGTTTTTATTTCATTTTTCTAATTGTAGTGTACGATTTATTTAATTAAATTAATATATTTTCTTTGTATATTTATAATATTTTGATTTATTTTGATTACTTTAATTACTTTAATTAATTTAATTAATTCATGTTATAAGTGTTTATATATAATAATATCATCACTGTGTTCTATGGATTTGGGGTCCGCTCCAATAGAATAAGAGGGTTGTGTAGCTTAGGTAGTTTTATTTAATTTTTCATTGTGTGATTTAATTATGTGAGTTGTTAATTATTTGTTGTGTGATTCAATTCATTTATGTTGTTAATCATTCAGGAAGGATTTTATTTATTCAGTCATGCAATTGATTATTCACATAGGATTGTATTTAATTATGTGTTTAACGCAATGGTTACAATTATTGGTCAGAGTAACGACAAGGATCATCTTGGCAATGATTAGGCTCTGATTTTGAGGACTTAGTTAATTTATTTTCCAGCAATTAGTTAATCTATTTTCTTTCATCATGTGTGATTTATTTTCAGCAAGGATGGTGTGAATTTCAATTTCTGCAAGACTAATTTAGAGTGTTAATTCTGCAATCAACTTTACTACACATAGTTGGGTTTTCTTCGGGAAACAACTGAGTCCTATTAGCTTCTATGGATTTCCTTTTCAGCACAATAGTTATCATATTTCCTTCCTGCAAGTGTGACATTTTCTTTCTCTCGAAGTGTGACATTTACTTTCCTATGAGTGTAATATTTACTTTTCTGTGAAAGTGTGCTTTCAATTCCTGTAAGTATGGATTTATGTAGCATTTTCGAGAGCTTGAGAATTGTCTATACTATGAACACAAATGTAATAATTGATACTACAAATACATATCAAAGTAGTGGATGAATAGAGTGTATGTTCTATATACAGTGCAAGGTAACTCACAAGTTCCATATGATCCCCATATTGATAATTAAATACATATCCTTTTTAGTTGTCTTTCTCAGAAATTAGAAAGATAATTGAAAATGTTGTCACATAGAAAACACAAAATATTAAGAAAGGTTTGTTATCGCAGGATATGTACTTGTGAAAAGGCCACCACAAGTAGTCCAAATCTTGTGTAGCTACATGCAATTCTACCACTGTCACCTTAGTAAAAATCCCCTTGTTGTAGTGACGGAGGAGGTCCACCATAGGGGATATTTCCCCAGTGACCTCAAGGGATCAAAGTAGCAATTTTTTTAGCCAATCCTATTGCCCCCTCTCTTGATCACCTAAAGACAAAGTCTAGGTCAATTGAAATAGGAGGTCCAAATATGTTTGAGTACCTTCCTGAAACAAGAACACTTTATAACATTGATATGATTACTTCCAAGTATAAACATGCAATTATAGCCTCATAAGACACTAGAAAATGAGAATTGGCTATGGCTAATACAAATTTGTAGCAGTACAACAATATTACAACAATAATATAAATTTGTAATAATGACAAGAAATATGCTTCAAAATTGCAACAATTGATAAAGAAAAGTTAGCATAAATCCATTTGATTAATATCCAATTGTTAGATGCAATTTTTGGGTATGTTAGGCCACCTTTAGATCAATGTATGCAACAAATAAGAGTGTATTTATATGTAGCAAAGTTTTTCAACAACAACAAGTTTGCAATAAACTTAGCTTAAATTAGTGTTAGTAGAGTTAGTAGGAAGCTTGAGAGAATTGAAATAGATTTTTTGTTGATCACTTTCACCATAAGAGATCTTAAATATCAGTTTCATTGAGGGATATGGAGTCTTTAAAACAATAATACAACTCACCATATACCTTGACCTATATGTAACCAACAGGTAGGAATCAATATCTAAGTTGCTATCACATTAGGGCCTTAAAGATAAATTCTTGGGGAGGATAATTTCTAGGGTGCAAGAAATTTTGGGCCCTAGAAATCCTTTCTCCCTTCGTGTAGCTTCACCTAAGTCAAAAGTCAAGAGTCTAGGGATAAATTCCTAAATTGCTAGCACTAGGGATTTAGGAGCCTAACCCTAGGTAGGATTTTATTAACAAAATTTTAGAATAATATTAACCTTGTGAGAGGAGGAAACCCTTATGATCCTCTCTTAGGGTTTTATGAGGAAAGATGTTAAATATGAAAAAGTAAAATTCACCACAAAACATTTAATATCATGACATAAAATTGCAGAAATATACTTACTTCACCAAGATATGATAAAATTAAACCCTAATTGAAGGAAATATCATCCAAAAATCAACAAAGAAGCAACCAAACTTGACCTCCAACAGATAGCGCATGAGGTAAAGAACTAGAGATATCCCAATAGGGAGAAAATTTTATACTTGCATTCTCACAATGGTGAGAGAATGTGATGATCGAATGAAATGTCAAGGTGATTTATTTATATGGAGCTACCTTGACCTGTTTGTCCACATAAAATTGTCAACAAAAAAATATACAAAGGCTGACCCTTTAATTTTCCCTTACACTTTGCAAAACTGAAAATTATATAAAATAAAACCCTAAAACGGGTGATTTCATGCCATAGAAGGTTGAGATAGGGCTCAAAGTGAGACGTGAAACATGAAGGAGGGAGACCTTGGGACTCCAAAGGCCATGTTTGATGCTCCCATGTGAAAAACTATTGTTCCATGGGTCTCCTGTGAAACCACGTATGAAAACATTTCATCCATCAAACCCTAGACTCTAAGGTGATGTCAAGGGCCAATGGGTGTTTTCCTTGGGATACAAAGGAAAACATCCAAGTGGAAAAGGGTGCAACCTTATCCTCTAGTGATTCTAGGGAGCCTCCAAGGGAAACTTCCTCCATCATCAATGTGAAACACTC
>SNQJ01S0028558.1:59382-102142 GCA_010110895.2 Picea sitchensis | reverse complement strand
TTATATTTTATGAAAAAGAAATAAATATTACTGAAATTAAACAATCTAATATATTTACTGAAATTAAACAATCTAATATAAATCTAATTAAACTTATACTACTTAATGAAAACAGTAAACAACAAACTAGTTGACCTGGAAACACTCCAAATCTGCCCTGTGTATGATAAATTCTAAGCTGGTCGGAGGAGGAAACTCGCATCGAATTGGTTCAATAGCTTCTCATAAATGATAGGCTGTGCTGCTCCTTGAATTGTTTTACAGGACAAACAAGACATAAAAGAAAATCATAACAATTTTATGATTATAAATTCCTGCAATAAGGGAAACCTGTTATGCAAAAACTTATATATAACAATTCAATTTATGGAGAAGATAAACCTATCATTCACAAACTGAATTAACAATTGTTATGTCTTTTATCTATTTGGAAGAGACAAAATATGGATAACATTGATCAAAATTATATCATTTGCACATGATTTAGATAGCTAAAGTAGTCATAAACCATGAACAAAGCGATATACAAAACATGAAACAAAATGTTGATATATTGAGAAGTTAAAGCTGTGACAAAACATCAATTCTGCTCCAGTCTGTATTAGAACTCCATATCCTTGTTCTCCCACAAATGAGGATGATGATTATTACAAAAAACATAAGTATATATAAGTCTCTCCACAAGGTAAAACTTCCTTGTGGATAATCTCAAACAATTTTACATAATCTGGGAGATATCCCAAAATCTCCTAAACTAAGAAAATGAAATGCAAGTGAAATATTGGAAACATCCTCTAACTGCTCAATAACTCAATTGCAAATTTGAATTTACTTGTAATAGAACACAAATATCAAATTAGAAGGATATTTTAGCAACAAAATACTAAAAAATTTGATCCTACGGACTTAGCTACAGAATCATCTGATTCTGTAGCTAGTCTAAAATAGCAAACATAATCAAATAGCAAACAAATCGAAATCTTTTTAAAACAATCCAATTTAATTTTATTAAAATTGAATTACCAATGGTTCAAATCAAATTTATCATTCAAATCAAATCAAATCGAAAAGGATGCAATCGAAATAGGATAAGAATGCTCTATTTTTTAATTGCCATTAAATCGGGTCAAATCATAACCACACTGTTTCAAATCCAAATGCGATTACAAGTAAATCGTATCGTATAAGATACGATGTAATCAAAATCGATATAGTTATAATCTAACATTATCATAATCGATTGGTTTCAGCTATAACAGGGTGCATAGGATTCATATCGTTTTAATCAAATGAGGATATAGAAAGGTCGTTACGATTATGACCAGACGTTCATAATAGCATCGAACTTTACCATAGATTACAATCATTAAACGTTTACATAGTAAATCAGACAAGATCACATAATGATCGTAACCATCGACAGCAGTGATAACCATAAACCGGGCAATAATCAAATCGAAATATGACTGAGCTAAAAATAGAAACACATCGTGATCCTGTGCATAATCAATTTCATTCCCAAATCAAAATTAAACAATAAACGAATCAAACTGATCATATGGTCAAACTATGCGAATCGATAGGTTGGATATAACAGTCATGATTCAAATCTACTCGCAATTTAGTCATGTATCCACATAATGGTATTCGAATACAACAGTTAACCATAATTTACCAAATATATCGTATATGACCAAATCGAAATGAAATATTAACTTTGTTTGAAATTGATATACCAGAAACGACCTGTGTTTAGAAAATATTGATAATTTCAATAACCGACAGAGTATTCAGTTCAAACCAAATCGAAACAAACAAATCTATCCTACGATCAATCAAATCAAAACCAAATCCAATCGAAATTCACAACAATAACAGAATTAGATTTATCAAAAACCAAATTATATACACAAGTGCATGCTTTATGCTACGCTGGAAATAGAGTTTATGAGTTTGTCATATAAACAAGTGATAATCATACCAGTGAGATTGATCGTGCTACACCAATTTTGAATTGACGAATGTTGTTGCCGACTCCACGTTTTTATACAAAATTGAACCAGTTGTTCACTGTTTCTTATCAGTGGATGGCATCTTATCCTTTTGACCAGAGAGCCTTGCAACTTGATCTTCCAGAGCATGAATTCTGGACGGCAGTATTGGCACATCGAGGTAATACCTTTCCAACCACGAGCCACACTGTTCACATGGTGGAGCAGTTGTTTCGGTTGGAGCAGGAGGGGGTTTAGACGAGTCACCGGGGGTTTCACAAGGCATTTTGATGCCGGGATAATTTGGATCATTTAGCAAACAAGGTGGTAAGTTCTTCACAAAATCATATGCGGGTTTATCACACAGGCCTTCAGAATAGGGATACTCGCTTGCTAGATAGAGTTCAATCTATGAGTCAGAATCTTCACTAACCATGATAGGGTCATGGCTAACAGGGATTTTACGTTTGTTTCTTGCCATGAGAGATATTAACCGGGCATTTTTCTTGCCTTTTGAATTCACATTAGGTTTGGTTTTGGGCTTTTTAGCCGAGGGTTTAGTATTTTCGACATGACTGGTAACAGAACCGGGTAGGTCGATAGGTGAATCGGGTAGGGATGTAGGCGGAAGAGCACTGTAAGGCACAGGGGGTATCGACTTACTCTCGCTCACCATGGGTTTATCAACTTGTGGTGGACTTGAGTGACCAAAATTATTACGTTTAAGAAAATCCTCCCAACAATCTCGGTGTAACCCCAACTCATAGACCATAAGCATTTTAATTAACCCGAAATGGAAAAGATTGGTATCAGACTGGTTCCGTTTGAACTTTTTAGACATTTTAAATAAACTCCTATGCAAGTAGTGAGGCATGTTAAGCTCGTACCCCATGAAAACCATCAGTAGACGAAGGTGGTACAAGAAAATGAAACCATACCTGCCCTCGCAGGTAATGAACTGCTTGATTACCATCAACAAGTCGCGCCAGCGTTGCTTCAACATATTTGCAGGCAAACCCTTGTCACAAGAACTCACCTTTCGTGACTGGAAGAGTAATGTCCATGGGACATCTTCCACTTTGCAATTTTTCGACCATTTCTGACCAGTAGCAGGCAGACCAGTAGCCAAACTAAGAAATTGCTCATCAATTTCTAACTAGACATCCCCAACCTTGGCTCGGTAGCCATCGAAGGTTAACGCAAATTGCCGAGCCACACCAGGGTTAAAGCCATCAAACTTTCGTATGAACATGAGCCATCCAAATTCCTCCAGGTCGCTGTAAGCACCATCAAACATTAACAGTGCCTGGCTACCATTGGGCTCAACCCTTACGACCGGAGCCATGGTGCGGGTGCATGGTAGGGTTTAGTTTGTACAATACAATATGCAGGAGGAAAAATCAATAGGGTTTAATAGTTGCAAGCGCTCAAAGGGGAATGAATCAATGTAATGCATGCAAAGGTGGTGGGATTATCACCGTCATGTAGTGTATTAATGGCACAGTACAGTGCTGTTCAATCAATGATAATAACGTTTAAAACATATTAATCGGCCAACCCGAATCGGTGAATAACCATATCAATGTGCCATTAAGCAAATGTAAAACTAAAACCATATGTTATATTAATGCGCCAAGTGTATAGTTCAAACCAACATGAAATCCAAAATTTTCACCAATGCGCCAAGTGTAAAACATTGCCATGACACCAAACTCACCTTTGACCCATGCGCTTGTTGCATAGTCCAAATTTATAAAACATTGCAACAAGAGATTTTGTAAAATCTATAAGTCGAGAGCTCATAACAATAGGATCATATCATAAAGAAAACTTTAATCCACCGTGACCTCTAGATAATCAAGTATAATTCATCAATCAACAAGCTCAATGCCTTATCAATTAAAAAATCAAGTTGCGCAATCAGAGTGATGATAAACAAGTGGACATAGTTCGAAAAATAAACCAAAGGTAAGTACCAATCAACATATCAATGAGAAGGTCATAATAGTCCAAATGATGATGGATGAGTTTTCACGCTTTCAGTCGTGAAAACTAAATTGAAACAAATTTGCAAATGTCGCTTGAAATGAAAGTGTCGTCTTTTGCGAAATGCGACAGAAATTTGAAATTCAAGAGACATAGCTGTAGGCTTCTCTTAGGGCAATTGAAAAAATTGTATTGTCTGCCAACAAAATTCTCATCCTTAGACATGCTGGCAGAAGAGTCAGAACCTCTGTTCTGGCTATGCATAGTTGCATCAATTCTGCACATTATTGGGGGTTATGGAGAACTTGTTCCATTTGTGCTTGCATGGCTATCAGATTCTACTCATTTTTCGCTTCTGGTTCATTGTGTGCATCTGGTTTCTATGGCTCATCCGGTCCTTCTTCTTAGTGTGCCATGATTTCTTGGGCACCCTCACCCTTGGCTGGTGGGGTGACTTGTTGGTTCTTATCAGGTTCCTTCTCCTCTCTTCTTTGGGTGTCTTCTTCCTGTGCCGAAGACTCAAGTTTCTATTCCTGGGTTTTCGGATTTAGAACATCTAGCACCATACTCGGCTTGGGGGATTTGGTGTCGGGACCAAAAATTTCTGGTTCTGGCTTGGTTAATTCTCTGGTTATTTGTGGGGGTCTTCAGTCCACTATTTCTGGTGGATCGAGCTGCATAGGCTCTGAGGTTGTGGTCTGGTGTGGAGTGGCTATGTGGAGGTTTGGTAATTGGAGTGGTGGAGGGTGCTCAATGATGAATGTGGACATAAATGTTTCATGTTCCAGGTCATCTTGAATGTCAATGATAGTGGTGGATTTAGTCATGGCATGGGTCTGGGGAGTGACAGATGCAAGGGGCTATGGTTTCAACGGTTTTTTTGGTGAGACCCTAGTTATGGGCCTTTCATTATTGGTTCGGTACCAAGCACAACACCTAAGATCTAGTTAACCTGTGCACTTGACAACACAACATCATTTGGTAGCTGTCGAGGGGGAGGTATTTTTCTCCTCTCCAGCTGTAGTATCTCTTCTTCCTCCTCTGAGTCTATTTGTGTCAGAGCATCTGGCTTCTTCTGCTCGGGGCCTAAACTCGGTCCCTCTCCTGCTTCCTTTTTTTTTTTTATTGAGTAGTTCTGCAGGAAAAATGTAATGCATTCTTGATTTACGCGGGCCACATTTAACTCCTGGCCATGACATGACTTCCTTATCGAACGATTCCTCATCCAAATAGAACGGTAGCTTCTGTGTGTGGAAATTTTCCCAGCTGGCATGTCTTGGCCAGATGAATGTGTTGTGTCAGTTCATGCTAAAGGCGATATTCCTCATGTTTCAATTGAGGATCTCCTATGGGATGTGCAGCCTCTGCGTTGCGCCTATCATAGAATTATACCATTTGGCAAAGGTTGCATTGTTGAGTGCTGTGTTCTCCGAGTCTAGTCTCGAATGCCATGGCTCGAACATCTTCGCCATGCGCCCCTTATCTGGTATTTCCAGTTTTCTACCCATAGGTGGCTTCCATTTAAGCATTGTGAATGCCACCATTAGTTATCCATAGGTGAAGGTTACTCCCTTCTTCTGTTCTTCCTCGCAAGCTACTACTAGTTCCTCCAACAAAAAACTACACCAATTGAACACTGCTCCTTGTGCACAAAAGTCGGCGACTGATAGCGCATCTAGAGTGAATTATCCCCTATAGTAAGACCTCGTAACCTTGCTGGATATGATGTAGCAGCCATTCCAGACCGTTTCAGGAAGTATTGGTTCAATGACTGCTGTGCGTCCTCCTCTCTTTGTGTTAAACTTCTCGTATAGGCTAGGCTCGCCTTTATTTTTCTCGTGCTTGCTGGGGCCCTGAAATCCCTTCGACACATCCTCTCCTTGGGAGGATAGTGCAATAAGCTACTAGATATATTGTGCATGGATTGGATACCGCTTATCGAACCATATACTTATGTCATGCACTCTGCTTATCAGAAATCTCGTGTAGCGCGCCATCTCGCCTATGGTACCAAAGACTGGTAAGTCTCTCAGGTTCATGATGGTTGAGTTAAATAAGTTGATGAACCCTTATTTTGGTACAAATTGTATGTCCCTGGCTCCATCTAGAGCCATCTCCCAAAAGATGTCTGTGTGCATCTGTGGGAACAAGGCTGAATCCATGAGATCAAGGTCGAGGAGCTTGACTTGCTCTATCTTCCCTTTGAGATCGACGATGATTTCAACTCGGGGGTCAGAGGGCTCATCTGGTACCATGTCTTTAGACATGGCCCCTTGAATTTCTGTGGCTCTCGGAATTTACACTTCTTTAACAGGTAAGAGCTAGGGTTACATATGCAACTTTTACAATGGGCCCAACTGATTCACACCGCTGAGTTCAGAAATGGCTATGCTTGTTTTAGAAACAATTCATTCTCAACTAAGTCCTGAGAGCCTTATACTTATATTAACGGGTAAGTTTTATCAGTAAATACTAATCATCATGACTATATGGACGCAATCCGAGTGTGAGTTTTCTGACGAGACAGTTTAATCAAGGTAAATCGTATTGGGTGATCTTGGTATTTACTTATTTGAGTGGATTAGGGACATGGCCGAATTGAGACCTTTCTATTTGATGGGTGGGTGTCCCAGCGCAAAATTCGATGGCATCTTGGAATAATGAAGATTTATGGCTTAACGACATCAGAAGGGGTACTAGAGTGGCAATAAAGGTTGTCACTAGATTGGGTTTGCGTGGCCTATAACTCAGATTGGATTTCGATTCATGGTGCCTACGACCACAAAGGTGTTCTCCGTCATCCTTAATGACTATCATTAATGGTATTTCTCATGCTTCAGGTCTTATACTACAGATTCACCAGTTCTATATCAACCAACACTTAAACAAAAAAAATGAACTATGTGTTATGGTGTGACACTGTGCACATGGACATTATTAACTAAATTTACAAAATTTTAGAAAGAAAACGAAACTCAAATCTAACTAGTGTACAAGCTCTGTCGGATTTGAGCGACTATCCTTCTTTCTCAGTTTTGATGTAGGTAGGTCTTCAAGAGAGCGCCATTCACCCATCTCAGTCATAGCACACCATCCATTTACGTGAGTTGCAAAATTCCTGAGGGTCAGATCTCCACAACTATTAGGGTCCCAACCAGTGAATACACAACTTGCCAAGATACTTCTTGTATCTAATGTCATAGAGTACCACTTTATTCCCTTGTGTAAATACCGTGGTATTTATGTGTTGGTCATGTCAAGATTTTTGTCTTGCCTTTTCCATGGACTGATGGAAGTCTACTAGAAATCTGGTTTCCTCGAGTTCTTGTAGCTCCATAAGTCTCTGTGCTACTGATTCCTCTTCTGTCATACCCGTGACTTGTGCAATATGTAGGCTTGGAGTGATGAAATATATAGGCACCACTACCTCCCACCCATAGACTAATTGAAATGGTGTATATCGGTGGATTTTATTTTTATTTGTCCTGTAGGCCCATAGTACCACTGTAACTCTATCATCCCAGTCCTCTTGGTTTGCGCAATAGACCTTTGTTAGTCCCTTTTCCAGGATTTTGTTGAAGGATTCGACTATTCCATTGACCTATGGGTGGTATGGACTGCTCTTGTGATGTTGAATCATAAATTATGCTATAAGTGTTGCTATAGTGCTACTAATGAAATGAGTTCCCTAATCACTGGTTAGGCTCCTGGGACATCTGAACTGAGTAATGATATTTTCGAAAATGAAACCTGGTAGCAGTACCTGTCGAACAGTCCTGTATTGCTATTGATTCTGCCCAACAGGTAAGGTAGTCAGTTGTGGTAATGATGTATCTAAATTTTGAATGTTTGGCTGTGGGTTTGATTGGTCCAATGAAGTCAACTGCCCATTTCTCAAATGCCTATAGAGCTCTAATTGGTTGTAATGGTAGTTCATCTCAGCATGACAACTTTTCTACCCATTGACAAACATCACATGATCTATCATGTGATTTTTCATCCTTGAAAAGTGTTTTCCACCAAAGTCCTGCATGTAGAACTTTCTGTGCCGTGGCCTTTCCTCCGATGTGGCCTCCTATAATTCCACTATAGAATTCCTAGATTATATCCTTCCTTTCATGATCCAAGACACATCATCTGAGAATGTTGTCTAGTCCTATTTTGTACAACTCTCTGATGATCAACTGGTAATCTACTGCACTAATGACCATATGGCATTTTTGGGTTGCGAAATATGTTTTAGGACAGGCTCCTGTACTGAGAAAGATTACTATGTCCTCTAGATATTTCGGTATGGCCTTGCTCTTGAAAAAATATGCATCTGGGAGCTGGTCATCCACTTCTCTGCCACTTTCTCCTAACTCTAGTCTAGATAGATGGTCGGGTCCGACATTACATTGTCCCAGATTGATGATGACTTCAAAGAAAAATTCCTGAAATAACAACAACCATCTACAAATTCTCCCTTCTAACACATGTTTGTTAACTAGGTATTTCAATGCGGAATGATCAACAAATAATTTGAAATGAGACCCTAACAGATAGTGTCTAAATTTCTGTAAAGCATAGATCATTTATAATCCTTCCCGTTCTGTCATTGTGTAGTTGCGCTTCGCTTGTGACAGCTTCCGACTCACAAAGTAGATGGGATGATCCATAACTCCATCTCCGGGTTGTGTTAGGATAGATCCTAAGGAAATTCATGAAGCATCTACATGTACGTGAAATTCGAGAGTCCATTGGAACGTTTCAACCTTTTTACATGAAATTGGTGCTGTAATGAGTTTATCCTTAAGTGTCTCAAATGATTTGTCACATTCGGGAGTCCATTGGAATGTTTCAGCCTTTTTCAGGAGGTTTTCCAGAGGTGCAGTAATGTTGGCATATCTTCGAATGAATCTGCGGTAGTAACCCATGTGTTCTAGAGTGGAGCACAACTGTTTATCACTTGTAGGCAATGTCATATTCACAATGACCACAATATTGGCTGGGTATACCGATACTCCTTCTCGACAGAGTATGTGGCCTAATAGATTTCCATGTGGCATGCAAAAGATACACTTTATGAGATTTAATGAGATTTGCAATTCTTTGCATCTGTCAAACATTAGCCTTAACAGTGCTACATGTTCCTTAAGTAGGCTATATATTGTCCAATCATCCATATAGACTTCTATAAATTTGTGAATGAACTCTCTAAAGGTTGCTATCACAATCCTGAAGAAAACTACAGGGGTGTTTTTTAACCCAAATGGCATTACATTGTATGCAAAAGATCCCCATTCTATAATGAAAGTAGTTTTTCTTTTGTCTTCTTCAACAATCCTGACTTGATGGTATCCTGAAAAACTGTCTGTAAATGAGTATGCTTCCTTCCCCACAACCTTTTCTAGCACCTCGTTAGTAAAGGGTGTTGGGAAAGGGTCATGCACATAGGCAGAGTTGAGGCTTCTGTAGTCTACATAGAATCTAATATCCTCAATGTCTTTCTTACTTTGAATGACTATTGGGATAAACCACTCTGCTTCATATACCGCAAAAATGAGACCTGCTTCCAACATCTTATCAATCTCCTTCTTAACTTTCTGTTTTACTCTTGGGTTAATACAGTAAGGTCTATGTTTGACAGGCTTGGATCCTAGTTTTAACTCAATATTCATTTTTCCCATGACTCCTTTGATCCATTTTAATTCTGAAAAGGTCTTTGGGAACAAATCCTCATATTCCCACAGTAAACTCTGTATTTCCTAACTAGTTTTCTCATCCCACTAGTGTCCTACCATATCTAGCTTGGGTTTCTCTGTAGTCCCTATATTGAGTCTGTGCAATTTCAATGGGTGGTTGTAGGAACTATAAGTCTGGATAGGTATGGTGTTTTGGATTTCTCTATTCCCCTCTATCTCTTTGATGGATAGGTTTCTTAGTCCTTCTAATTCATCTAGGATTTCTGAATCTTTTCTAATATGATAACATTGTATAGGATTTTCAGTCAAGGGTAAGTGGAGTTTAGTTTGAAGTTCTTGGGTATGCTTGGGACACACTACAAAATTTGGTCTTCTATCACTATTGGTTGTAAACAAAAGTTCTTTAATCTTTTGTAGGGCTAGATCAAGCTCAGGGGACTTACTTGAGAATGAGAAGTATTTGCAAAATTTAGCTGCTAATGTCTGCTTGTCGCTAGTCTGTCTGCTGGTTTCTTCATGTATGAACTAGGATTTTAGGATTGGGCCTAGAGAATGGGATAATACCTAAACCCAGAAGTGAGAGGGTATCTCTGCAACCTTCCACTGTGTAACACACTTTTCAATGTGTATTCTAGGATCAGATTCTCCGCTGACAAATTGTGCAACTTGGAAATCCGTCTGCATTTATGATTCCATCTGCTCCTTATTCCTGAACCTGTATTTGAGAGCTTGCATCACTTCATCCCAAGTTCTGAGTATGGCTTTATGTGTGGCCCACCATTTAGCGGGGTTGTTCTAAAAATATATATCTAGTACCAAGATTCTTTGATCTTCTCTCACATTCTCTTCCATGTTCTGCAAAAAGTTGTCTAGGTCTGAGGTGCCATCGTATACTGGGTGTTATCTAACTTTGGTCCCAACCCATCTGGTCATTTTGATAGTTGCGCATATTCTTGAGAATGTTTCGTGCAAGCCTTATTGCCAACTATCAAAATCTAGTTCTGAATCTTCATCTTATGACTGTATACTTCTCCAGCTTACTGATCCATAAACAATAGGGTTTATATAGTCATTCTTATCTCAGCTGTTATGGTGTACAACTAGTCTAGGTCTTCTCCTTCTATATTATTCTCTGTTGGTTCTGTGTATCTGGGTCCTACATATGGACCCAAAGGTTGAACTACCTTGATTCCCTCAGCTTCAAAAGTCATGGTGTATTTCTTTAGGTCGATCACTACATAGTTGTTGTAGGCCCAATTGATGCCAAGTAGCACAGGGTAGGGGTCCTTGTCTCCCATGATCTCAATGACTTCAAAGTCCACCACTATTTTTACTCCTGCTACATTGATTTCCACGTTCTCCAGTCTTCCTATGGTAAAGATACAGTATTGGTTTTCCATTCTCAACTGAATTGGGGAATATTTCAGTCACGATTTTCCTAAGGCTTCCCAAGTCTTCTTGGGTAGAATGTTCACATCTGACCCTAGGTCCAACATGATGTCCTTAATTTCAAAGTCATCTAACTGGGCTACTAGTCATAATTTATTTTCGGTTCTTACTTTTCTTTGCTGCACTCTCTGATTACTCTTCTTAAGAAGATCAACCCTTATCCTTGCTTATGAGGTTTCTTCATTCCCTAGGACTAGGTATAATGCATTGAACAACTTTTCTGCTAGTTGATCATTCCCTAGAATGTTAGAGAATAACTGAAACTAGAGGTCAACTACGTTTTGAGGTTGCTCAGGCTGTCTTGGTATGAATACAGGGTTTTTGGGTGCAGGGGGTGAATCAGGGACTTGCGCCATCTTAGGGTAAACATTCGACTAGGGGGTGTTATCTTGCATTTCATGACTAGGAATTTTCTAGAATAATTCTATGGCATATTTAAAGAACAATTTTTTCTTTAAGGGGTCATACCTGTCTCCCTTAGGTGCTGCTTTCTGAATCTGAGGTAGAGTATCAACATCAACTCCTGTCTTTGATCCTCCTCGAGTAACAATATTAAGGATGTGAAAATGTCCCATAGAAATCCTTTTGATCTCTAAACTGATAAGGTTAGTTCCCCTTTTTCATACTCTGTCTTCCCATTTTGCAATTAACTATGGACAATATTTAGTTGCGTGTCTGTTGGTCCTGCAGTGAGAGCACCATGGGCGTCTTGGGTGAGGACAATCTCTAGCCAAGTGACCTTGTTCGTCACATTTATAACATATGATTATTCCTCATCCCCCAATTCTTCCTCCTCTGAAATATCCTCCATCTCCTCCTCCTCGACCTTGTCCTGGCCCCTGAGGATTTTTGTTCACCCTGAATGGTGTTCGGTCAAATATGTCTGCAAGTGCATCCAATGCTCGACATTGATTGGTAGTATGCATAGTGGAGGCACAAAACTCATAATGTATTGTGTTCAGAACTATCAAATACTTCTACATGATGGGGCACTGTCTTGGCCCATGCCTGTGGATTCTGTAAATCTCACAATATTCCGTTGTCGGTGCTACTTGGCCTCCTGGGAAAGCATGATATGGGGTGGGGTGATGAAATGATGAATTTGTCGATACTTGTGCAACTCCTCCTATGGGTCTTGGTGGGGTTACCATCAGAGTCTGAGGAGGTACCAGTCCCCTCACTCGCGGACATTCATTCTCCAAGTGACCTTCCGTATAGCATCCTGCACACCAAACTTGTGTTCGTCCTGGTCTGGGTATCGTCAACTCCTGAATATTTTCTGTTAGTGATGATATCTCCCCTTGTAGTTGCACCAAATTTGCATCTACTGGGGTTCATGCTACTCTTAAACTCCCTTGGTATCCTGTCATGGCTTCAATCTTCATCGATTGTTCCAAGGTGTTTGTTAACGTGGCTATCCCCTATTGTGTTAGTGGAATTCGAGTCAGAGGCAACAACCCCTGAATGTACCACTCCCTTTTATGTTCTTTGTGTATTGGATGTACAAACCTTCCTATGGCATCTTTAAACTTCTGGATGTACTCTCAGGATGATTCTCCTTGTCTCTGCTGGATCTCCTACAACTCGGACAAAGCCTGTTGTTCTGACTAAGGTAGTTTGAATTATGCTATGAACCTCGTCCGTACCTGGCCAAGTGTAAACACTTGACCTTGCGTCCCTAGCACTCTTGGTGCAATGATCTTCATGTACCACTTGAGAGTGTGACCTCTCAAGGTAGTCTATAACTTGACCAGCTTATTCGCATCTGGAGTCCCTCTGGATCTCCAGATGGCTTCACACAACAACCAATGCTATTCAACGTCTTCATCTCCCTTACCCCAAAATTCTAGGTTTCAAGCAATCGAGCCTCCCGCATGGCTGGCCATTTCTGATCCTATTGTTCATAACAATATGAACCCTAACGGTCCTGGTTGCGATCTACCAGGGGATCCCAATATCCTCCCTGTACTCATGCTTCCCGGTTGTGACTGATTAACTGATTGTACTGGAACAAAATTAGCATGAGAAGGTAGTATCGAACTTACCATTTGTATAGAAGACACTTGGGGTATGGGTGATTTGGGGCTTGTGCCACTGGCTTCGGGGCGATTTTATTTTATCTGGGGGGTCTCGTTAGCTTCCACTGGGATGATCTCTTCGACCGGATTCTTGATCTCTCCTGTTATCGGGGTTGAATCTTCTCTTTCTCCTCCAAGATTCATGCCAGATTCCTCCTCTCTTTCCTCTGTGCTTTCTCTTTCTCGTCCCATTTCCTAGGGGCTTCTTTCTCTCCCCACTTCTCTCTTGTTCAATATTTGAATGGCCAGTCGTTCCTATCATCTCATATTCTGTATTTCTTCCATTTGTCTTTCCTCTGCTTCTCCCGCTTCACCTTCTTTCCTCAAATTTTCAAACTATCTTTCAGCTTTCTTGATCTTGCCGTGCCACCACTTCTCAACTATGGCGACTCTCTTCAAGGATTGCTGATCTCTCAAGTCCCTTTCTTGATGTTTCCCCCCCATTTTTCAAAGAACCCTTCCCCTCTCTCACACCATGGCTCTCACCCCATCTTTCCCTAGCCCAAGCGAGGGTGTTTATGCTGCCATATCAACCGAGGACATAATCAACATCCCTTCCTCCATCAAGAAAACCTTAATCGAAAGGGGGATTTCTCTCAATAGTCTTACCCTTGCGCCTTTCTTGAAAATTTCCTCCGCCCGTGAGAAGGACTGGTGGTTCTCAACTGCAAATTCAATTATGTATCCCTCTAGTGTGGTGCTAACCCAAAAATCCATAGCTTGTGTAACTAGGCAATCCAACCTCTGGAGTTCTGCTAAATTTTCAGTATCCCATGCACAGATATTCTTGGTCCATCCCTGGAACACTGGAGCTTCTTGGAGCCTCTTTATCCAATGAAAAAATTCTTCCAGGAATTTAACCTAGAAAATCTCATACCGGTCGCTCGATCTTTCTGAGTAAAATATTTCTTTGCGAGTTTTTTCCACTGATTTTATCCTTAGTTCTTCTTCTTTCCTTATAAAGGAGTCACAAATCCTTTCCCACCATTGACCAATGCCAGATCTATGGATCGGTGGAAACATTCTCCCTACAAGTTCCCTTTTTACACAGGTCCCAGCAACAAAACCATTTTGTTGGCGTGAATTTGATCAGACCAGGGTCCTTCTTAGGTTACCAACAAAAGGTACAGTGTAGTCTAGAGCATTGGCATTTTCATCTCCTTCGAAGAGAAGAAGTCTCACCCGAAGCGCTGCTGAGATAGATAGATAGGGAAGGGTAGGGGGAAAACTAAAGGGGATCCATAGAGCAATCATAACTCATTCATGTTCTTGCACAAATGACATTATCATATCAGGAACATCTAAATTCAAGATTTGAACCTACTTATGATGCGATCAACCATCTAAACGTTGAACCATTAAGTATAACTCATAAGTCATAAAGAAACACTGTAATGCATAAGTAACGTACAAAGACACATCATATTTTGAAATTTAGTCTTGCTTCCTATTATCTCCAGGATCTTTCCTTCATTACAAAATTAGAGTTACAAGAAAGGCTTAGTACAGACTCTCGACTCTAAACTCATATCTCAGAGCTCTGGCTCTCCAACTGATAGTTCTAATTCATTACAGACTCATCCTTTTCTTCTCTCGACCTACAACAAGAACCAACACTAATCCCAAGACTTGGGCGACTTTGATCAACTTGACTCAACTTAACCCTAATCAAAAATGATGAATGAGGTATCAACTAATGAGTGCTTCTGCCAATGAACAAACCCTTTTGCAATTATATTCAACCCTATATATAGCTGGGTTGTGTCTTCCTTCTCGACTTGCACACTCTCTTGTTCTTTTGCAACCATTTGTTGCTTAGCTGGTGTTGTGCTGGATTTCACAACTGCTTTCTATTACTCCTTCTCCCAGCTTCTGATGAAGTTTTCACAACTCATGCTTAGCCAAAAATTGTGCAATTCTTTCCCAAAAATGAAGGGCCCAACATATGCCAACTATCTCTCATTATTACATTTATTACCTACCATTTACATAATGGACCTTATTATATGAGTATGGCCCATTACATTAATTATCCTCCTTATGTACCTACCTAGGAATCTAACATTACATTAACTATCTTCCTTAGGTACCTCCTTATATATATTACAAATATGTTGTAGAAAAGTTAACTATTCATAATATAGAAAAATAGTGAAATATATTGAAAATAAAAGAAACTTCTAGGAAATCAAATGACACTTGAAGCAAATTTTTCAATGTACAATGAGAGGGAAGACTCACATCAACATCTACCTAAACATTACCCATATAACATAACCATTAGAGTTTGAGAAGGAAATAATAGAAATAAAAGAGGCTCACGTGGAAATAATATTCAAAATAGGGTATATGACACAAATATATGGAACAATATTTTTTGCAAAATAAAAATTTCATTAAGTTGCTAGAATATATCTTATATAGTCTTAATATACAATTTCAATTCCTCATGAAAATGTAAGAGAAATATTAGTGTTAGATCTATAACATTACAACTCTAGACATATGAAAAAACTCCTTAAGATCTTTGCTCTCATTCTCAATACAATCCAATCTCTGAGACTTAGCTTTGAACAAATTTATAGGGATGACGAAGAAGAGGATGCATGGAACAATGAAAAAATCATAAAGAGAACCAGAAGATATAAGATTTCAAGTGATAACAAAAAATAAATAAGCATGAAAGACAAAAATATACTAAAAAATGACCACTACACAGGGAAAAATGTTAGGCCCCTTCTTTAACTATGCACTTCCATCTTTATAGTATCTTGGGATTTTATCAAGAAATATAGAAATTGAAACAACTATTAATTGATTAGAAGTTACCTATCTTTTTTATTCTTGGCAATTAGGGCTTGTAAAAATAATAAGTATCTTATTAAGGTTCATTTAAATCAATTTGGTTTGTATAACATATATTAAGTCTTCTTGATATCGAAGGACAATTAACTTTAAGAAGTCAAAAACCTTCCTTCACACACACACAAGAGATATATACCCATTGAAATTTGAACCTACACTATTTTAATATGTAAGTAACCTAACCTAACCACTAAAACACAAGTATATTCACTTCTAAAAGTCACAATCCCTTTAAAATGTTTCCTTCATTATCTAGTTATAAATTAAGGTATTATCTGTATATACCACCAAACCCTTATATACTATTGGAAACCTTCATAGTAACAAGATTTGTCTTTTGTCTTTCATAATCATTCTCGTGTAGGTGACTATAATGATTCCAAGTGGGTAGAATTAACAAGTTCTCTTTAGTACACAAACTAGAGAAAAAATCATAAACCCTAAGGCTCTTGTAGTAGAATCTAAAATATCCTTGATCCAACTGATCTGGATATCTACTGTTGAACTACTATTTTTGTCACGGAAGTATGATACTCTGGGGG
Organism: Picea sitchensis; assembly: GCA_010110895.2. NCBI lineage: Eukaryota > Viridiplantae > Streptophyta > Pinopsida > Pinales > Pinaceae > Picea > Picea sitchensis. The sequence continues at coordinate 85,547 of SNQJ01S0028558.1, read as the reverse complement.
TTTATGGATGTGTTTGATTTAATGTGTGAACATGCTTGGTGATTTTTACATGTGTGTTTCATTCATTAAGTGTTTTAGCAGTATAAAGTTAATTCATGTAAAAGAAAGGACAACACAACTCACTGATATATATAATGAAGAAAAAGAAGAAAATACAATAATAATATGGAAGAAGATATACTAATAATCAGTTAGATCTCATGAATAATCACTGGAATACAAATAAAAAAACAAGAAATACCCATGATCAAAATAATGAAGGCTAATCGGTGCATGCACAGATATATCGACAAAAAGCAATCTGGAAGCTCACGGTAATTGCTGTAGAATCTGGAAAACTTTCCCTGATGGCAATACCCATCGGAATGGACTAGAAAATATCTCAAAAGAAGCGCCCTGGTCTCTAGGCTGATCCTAGTGACTTTCAAACTAAATATCTAATCTCTAAAACTCTGGATGTCACCCCCTGGGGGTTTGCGCACCTCCTGTGCCGAGGTAGTGTGCCCTAGTGATCCCACTACAGAAATATAACAATGTATGTATTAAAACGATTGTCTTGTCCTCCTCTATAATGGGTCGAAAGGGTTTCCTCGTATCTACTCTGGAATACCCCCTGGAACCCCAAATGTACTTCCTCAAGAGCTACGCCCTAAAAAAAGGTTTGCTTTGCTCTGGAAGATTCCACCATCGAAAATTGATGAAAAGTGGCTCAATAGATGCACCCTAGACAACTCTCTAATGGGTCGGAAGGAATATGAAAAATACTGATATATCTCGGGTGGCCACAAAAACCCTCTCTCTAATCCCTTGTGCCCTCACTGGCTGAGCTACACATTCATTGAACTGGATCCCTGAAAGGCATGGTGAAATACCTAGATGATATCTATGATAGGCTAGGGTGTTTCTCTCAACACCAAAACCAATCAATGGTGGTGGTTTCCTCCAGAAATCCACAAAAAAACAAGGGGGTCGATTTCCTCGTCCTCTGCAAATATCTCAACATCAAATCATAACATAATGAGGAGTTAGGTCAAATTCCTCCCTTTATACTCTTCCTGATCTAATTCACCATTGACATCACTTAATCTAGGAAATTTTCCTCCTAAGGTGAGTAATTAATTAATTAAGTACCCCTTTAAGACCTTTTCTTTCTATTTCTTAGTTGACTTAGGCTTAAGTGAATTTTCCTATGCTTTTTGGCTTAATTCATCATTTAGCCACCAAATCACCCTTATTTCTTCTCTTGTTCCATGTTTGTTCCTGACTATAGTCTATAGGAAAAAATAGAATACTAAGTCACTCCCTACTGGACTACTCTTGGGAACGAGACATCATAATCCTCCCTTCCCGAGATTTCTTGTCCTCAAACAAAATCAATCTTGGGTGCTGCAAAATATGCTCTCCCTCCCTGGTCGCATCCTCCACTGGAATACCCCTCCATATAACCAAGCACTCCCTGATGACCCTGCTCCTCAACATGTGCTCTCTCTACTTGAGCACCTCCTCCGGCACTAGCTCCAACTGACCCTCTTCATCCAAGTGTGGAAACTCCTTAGAAATGTGGACTTGCTGTCCCATTGCCTTTTTAAGGCAAGAAATGTGAAAGACGTTATGAATCTCGCTACCCTCCGGTATCTATAGCTCATATGCCACCTCTCCTGCCTTCCTGATGACTATGTATGTCCCATAAAATTTTAGCTTCAACTTCTCTTCTCCACTCCTCTTCAAGGAGCATTGTCTATATGGCTGTAATCATAGAAAAACCAAATCCCCTACCTTGAAACTACGCTCAACTCTCTGCCTTTCTGCATAGATATTCTGCTGGTTCTAATATTTCTACAAGTTTTCCCTCATGGCCTATAGAATCCTCTGACTCTCCTCCACCCAATATTTCCCCCCCAAGACCCTACTATCCCCAAACATGGTCTCCACAAAAGAGGGTGCATCGTATCCATACAATTCTCTGAATGGTGACATCCTGATATACATATGGTAAGTCATGTTGTAGCAATACTCACCCATGTGAAACCATCTCAACCATGTGCGCTGCTTCCCTCCCTCATAGTTCCTCAGATACCCCTCCACCCATTTGTTTATAATCTTTGTCTGTCCATATGTCTGTGGGTGGTAGCTGGTACTCGTAGCTAGCTCTTTTCTTGCCAACTAAAAAATCTCCTGCCAAAATGCGATGATGAGGTGCCCATCTCTATCACTGACTATCTTCCTGGGTAAAGTGTGCAACCAAAATACCTCTTTGAAAAACAACTCTGCTACCTGTATGGCCTTGTAGTCCATGGGTATGGAAAATGAATGTGCAAATTTGGTCAGCCCGTTGACCACCCGAAATATACAGTCGCTACCCTACACTTGAGGAAGGCCTTTAATGAAATCCATAGAAATGCTCTCCCATTTCTGCTCCAGAATGGGTAGAGGCCATTGTAACCGCGCAGGGTGTGTCTTCTTAGAATTTTTCTGCTAACAAGTCGTGCACTCCCATATGTGTCTCATTACATCATCCTTTAGACCCTTCCATGAAAATCTCTCCTTGATCTAACTGTATGTTTTGAAGTACCCCTGATGCCTGGGTGTAGGCGAATTATGACACACCTTCAGAATATTCCCCTTCAAGGTAGATTTTGGAACCAAGTAAACCCAGTCCTTGTAGAAAATGACATAATCTAGTACCCAATATCTATCATCAACCACCTGTCTATCCATCACCTCACAAGAAAATTTGGTTTTGGAGTATTATACCAACAAATGTGCTTTCCAATTTGTGCAAATGACAATCATCGAACACCCCGGTGGCCTCCTGGACAAGGAATCTACTATGACATTCCTCTTTCCATTGACATACTCAATGTCAAATTAAAAGGCTTGGATTTTTGAGACCCACTTCTGTTGTCTCTCACTGAGGTCTTTCTGATCTAGGAAATACTTGAGAATGTTGTGATCAATCTTCACTAAAAATATGCTACCTACGAGATACCGCCTAAATTTGGTTAAGGAATGCATGATTGCCAACATTTCCTTGTCGTAAATAGAGTAGAGTCTCTCTGACTCATTGAGATTCCTTCTCTCGAACATAATGGGATGGCCTCCCTAAATCAAAACTGCTCCAATCCCCACCCCTGATGCATCGCTGTTGGCCCTTGACCAAGTTTTGAGGAACACTTGGTCATAATTGACCATTTTTGGACTTTGACAACCTGTGAAAGATGGAGTGCCAGGCGAAGCAGAGTTCATAGGATATTGGTCCACTTTGGGGCCTCTTTTAGGGTTTTGGGTTAATGTAAGGGGAAAGGGATGCCGGCCCGTGGGTTTACCCACGCTTAGGCTTAGTTTTGTAATGTATAAATAGAAGGATAGGCAATGTAAGAAGTAGTAGATGTGATTGGTTAGTGCAATTAGTAGTGCATCTATGTGATGTCGAATATGTGCTCTGTGTGAACTGTGTAAGGATTGCAAGGCTAAGTGCAAGTTATTGTGTGGTTGGTATAGAAAGCTAAGTGCTGTAATGCAAGGAAGAAGGATCTAGCAAGCTGTGCAGATATTCTTTCCTATGTGAAGAAGGGTTTTGGAGGCTTTTTTCTTGTAACAGCTTGAAGATGATAATAAAGAAGAAGATCTTCTGGACATAGCCCCAAGGGGGGGGGGTGAACCACGTAAATCTGTGTTTTATGCTCTGTGCTTATATTTGCTTATGCTTTGTGCTTTGATATATCGACTTATGCTCTATGCTTCTTAGATATATATGATTGTTAGATTTGATGTGTATGAGGATGCTTAGTGCTGATCTATTGGATTTGATCTAGGTTACTATGGTTATGTGCTGAAATACTGTAAGTCTGAGTATTCACCGCGGAGTTCTTTGTTTTCTGCAAAGTATAATAAGGGTTAAATATTGATGAATGATCTATGCTAAGTGCCCTGTAAAAGATATAATCACATATCTGTGTCCCAGCTAAGGTTGCAGACATCCGAGTCTTGCAACCATCCCTGCCTCTACCTCGGGTGAGACTTCATCTGCTTCGCAGGTGTTGTCGAAAGGGACAATAGTTAGGGCTTTGTTGGTGTTCTCTTGAGAATTGAACCCTGAGTCTTCCCCTGTGCCAACAAATGGTTTCATTTCCGGGACCTGAAACTGCAATTGCTGGGAACTGAGGAAGAAGAAAATTTGTGCAAAAGAAAGCTCTGTGTGTAGATATGTTGCCCTAGTGCGCAACTTTTTACTCGACCTGTGAAGCTTTGTGCTAGGAATAAGGTCAGATTTGAAGAAAGGAATATTATATATGAAGAAAAGAAGCAAGATATGAATGCTCTGTGCTCTAAGAAAAGTAAAAGTGGAAATTTCTGAAAGAAAGAGGTCATATCTGCAGAAAAGAGGTAAGATCTATAAGCTCCGTTCTCTAATAAAGGTAAGAATAGCTAAAAGTTCTTAGGTTTGGAATCTTTGTTCTCTACAGAAGTAAGATAAGTGAAATTTTTTGTTTCTAGAGCATGGATCTAGGTATGTTTGATAGATTTTGTCCTAGCTTAAAACCTAGGGAATTAATAGATGAAAGAAAGTTTGATATGAATAGATCTGATAAGTATGTTATACCTATGCATAGAAAGAATGTTTGGACTAACAAATGGATGCATGATCCTAGAAACAATTTTTTTCAGGCTAGCTACCATGATCCTGGTGCGTAGTAAATAAGAAGTTGGGGATCATTTAAGAGAAAGAGAAGATTGACCCTATGTTACAGTTGCAAAAAACGAGGCCATCTAGCTAAGGAATGCCCTGGTGGAAAACCTAGTTGTCTCTGTGGCAAAGATTTGGACCATGAAGTATTGGATTTCCCTATAATGATTGTTATGATTGAAAGAATGAATCTTCATGAAGAAAACCCTAAGACAACCCCAGAAATAGTAGAACCCCAGAAAGAATCAGAAAAAGTATTAATACAGATGAAAGAAATTCTGAATGGGCATAAAGATGTTAGTTTATCAAAAAATTTCAAAGAAAAAGAGCAAATCGAAGTAAGAATAGGAGACTTCGACATAGACTGTGTTCTGGATGAGGAAACATAGGTGAATATTATGACAGAAAGAGCTTGGGAAACCTTGGGAAAACCTTCTATGATTCCTTCATTAGGAGGAATAAGCTTGTTTAAAGGATAATTGGTAAACCTATGTGGAAGGATTACCCATATACCTTTGAGAATCAATGGAACGTCGGTAGAGGAAGACTTTGAAGTTATGAAGTTTATTGAGAACAACGCCCCATTTCCATATTTGTTAGGCAAAACCTGGGTTGAGAAAGACCAGATCCAAAGAAATGAAGAAAAGGAAATCCTAGAAAAGAAGAAGCAAGACCTAATAGATTTTATAACTAGAAGGATCGCCTACTTGATGGAAGAACATGGTAACATATCGAAGCTATTTGACACCAGGGAATTGGATGTCGAAGTTGTATGAACACTAGAAGAACCACAAAGGACTGAAATGGATGTTCTAGATGATGAAGAAGTATTTCCCTTGAATCCGAAGAACGAATATCGACAACGCGAAGTGACTATGTCTGAAGAGGATAAGAATCGGAATGGGAAAAGGATCACCGAGATGAAGCTCACTGGGAAAAAGGCTAGAAAGCTAAGTAAGAAGAAAGCCTAGATCGAAAGACTATAGAAGGTTCCAGAGGGAGCCCCACAGAAGGAAAAATTGCAGAATTTGAGCTTCGCCGAGATAGCAGAACAACGACATAGGGCACTTTGCCGTGGCGAAGCAATATAGCCATTGGAAGCCGATATAACCATTCAAATTCTTCTCCAAACAGGTAAAAAATGCATTGATGACTCACTACCAGACTGTTAGACCACGCCATAATGGACATAACAAGAGTTAATGAAGATTTATACCCATTGCAAGGAAACCGTTACTAAAATTCCTATATATCCTGTCGCACTGTGACTGAAGAACACTTTTTCCAATTGAGAATTTTGACCTCGCAGCCTTGACTAAGATTGTCCAGTGATCCTTACGACCTTCCCTTCTACCCTATTACATTACCTACGCTACTTTGAGAACCTAAGATATTGATCCTGAGCATATATGTCTGACAAATTTAGAACATCTGAAGAATATGTAAGAGAGGTACTCGCTAGCCTAAGAGCCGAGAGAGTCATGTCCAAAAGAGGATTGTCTACAATTTTATAGGCATCATCGACGAGAGGAGTGCAAGCCTCCCCATCGACTGCTCGAGCAGGAACATCCCGAGCCAGTACAGAAAGAAGAACCAAACATAAAGACGATCTGGCCAACATGAAGTTTGTTCCATCCATCCTACTTGCTTACATACCACCTCTAAGTGGTGTGATGAATAGAGAAAGTGTGCCTAGAGACTTGGAGTACACTCTAGTCACCGCGTACCTACCAAAAGGGGTACGTGCAGTTCACATAGATCAAGACAAGGTTGCAACATTGAAGTTTAGTGACTTCAACCTGGGTAACCGGAAGGTTTATGGCATGCTCGCTCCTTATAAATATCTGATGAAGACAAAGGGAAAGAATTCAAAGATCACCCCTCAACAATGGATGATGAATCTCGCACAGTCCACTCTGCTCAACATTATGAAGATACCAAATTTCAAAAGACACGAGGAGGTGAATGCTTGTGTGAAGCTACTGCTGGAAAGTTACCATGGAGGATACTTATGGTTGAACCGTCACATAATAGTTGATCCAACACTGATCAACCAGATCACCGAGCTTAGCATGCAGGGCCATGATCCCCACGATTACTATCCTGGAAAGACCGTTGATCACACTCTTGCTCAAAATATCAACGAAGCCTATGACAATGTTGAGAAAGGTGTGTGAGGCTACAAGGTGGCTTCTATTGAAAGTGGCACAGTGCACCTCACCTGTCAACTGATCACAGGGAAGTTGGTATGCAAGAATCGACCCAAACAAGTATCCTGCTTTGTAGTCGACCTTGCAGGGAAGTGCGCAGAGGGATTACAAATGAACTGGGCGAAGTACCTAGTGAATCAACTAGAGATTGACTGTAGAGAAGCCCAGGATTAGGATCATGAATTCCATTTTAGCTGTCTCTTAATACTTATATCTTTTGTTGCATGGGAGCTACCGGAAGGTGAAACCTTCCCAGACATCGACCCCTTGGAACCATTGGCCATGAAGTTATGTACACTGTGGTACTTGAACGATATGAACAAGCAATGGCAGTCAAATGTCGTTTTCCATACCTACTACACTCAGTTGAAGTTCTCCATCCAGTCCGAGCCGTGCATGACCCCGAATAATTTACATAGGTTTCAACCCTTGATGATGTTCAACGTGGACTTCCATTTCATATATATTACAACACGCACTGATGAGCACAAGGAACAACTTCAATCTTATTATAGGCTGACAAAAGATGACCTCAAGGAGATCACCAAGGAATGGTCGATGAACTTCCTTATCTTAGTAGACCCCGCATAAATGATCGACATTGACAGCCCAGAAGCTGGGCATAATACACCTGATCCTAGTAAGACAAAGAAAACAAAGCAGACAAAGAAGGATGAGGAAATACAGGATGTAGACAACAGATCTGTAAGAACTGCATCTATTACAACAGAGCAAGGAGGTAATGGCGAAGACTTAGAGGAAGTTGAATAGAGGCCAGGATATGAAGTTGAGATCATAAAGAAAATGAAGGGTTCACCTTCGTAACCTTCCTCCCGGAAGAAATCAAAATCACCCATGACTAAGCTGAAGACCACACTCACTCCATATGACTTCAGTTTTCTCATCGCAGCTATGAACAAAGCCATAGAAGAGATAAAAGAAAAGCAGGAAGCTAAGAAAGAGAAAATGTATAACAAAATTGAGATCGAGCTCCGAGGAGTACAACAAGATCTCTAGTCTAGTTGCATAGTCTCCTTTGCGTCCCTACCAGAAGGAAGAACAAAAGAGGGAGATGAACCAGTTCAACTCTGTAAGATTGCTGACACAGTTGAAGTACGCCTTCAGAAGGCACAGGAAGAAACAATGTAGGCCACCTAGGCCTTAAACAAAGCACAGGAGGAAATCATCAAGCAACGCCAAGTTGTGCAACAAGAGAAGGACGTTGTCCAAGTGAAATTTGAGGAAGACAGAGCGAAGATCCAAAAAGAGAAAGAGAAGCTGCTCGTGAAGTAGATTGGGATTGAAGAAGCAATCCACAAAGAATTTCTCTCTTTGATCATCTTAGAACAGAAGGTATAAGAACCCATAGAATGCCAAGTGATGAATCTTGCTGAAGTTATTTAACAACTTCAACAAAGAGTTGTGGACTTAGAGCTTCAGACCATACCACAGACCCCACAAGAAGTGCGCAACCAATGAAAAATAAATACCCGGAGCACCGTAGAAAGGATTAAAGAACTCATTGAGGAATGTAAATAGTTAAGTAAAAGAAGTGTGCAAATATATGAGAACCTAACCGAGAACCCATAATTGCATAAATTGGAGTCACAACTCCAAGAGGTGAAGTACGACACCAAAAAGATACAGGCGCAGCTAAAGGCCCTGTCACCCATAGAGAGAATGAAGAGGTTTCCAAAGCAATGCACATCCCAATAGCAGATTCACATGCTTCAAATTAAAGTAATGGAAGTCTCTCAACAACTTCAACCAATGCAAGAAAAGGCATGCCAACTATTCACTGAAGTTGAAATCCAAGGAGTAGAACTTGAACAGGTTGCGAATATAACATAACAATGCCTAGAAGGGTCGGTGAATGAGGCACTCATCCAGGATTTCATCGAGCAAGAGGCAGTAGCAATGTAGCAGGTCAAAGAAGCTCGAGCCAAGCTTGAGGAATTCGAAGCAGAATTGGTCAGACCTGAGTGACTCAGGATGAGTCACAGGTGAGTGTTGGGGGCATGTTGGCCCTTGACCAAGTTTTGCGGAACACTTGGTCATAATTGACTATTTTTGGACTTTGATAGCCTGTCAAATATGGAGCACCAGGTGAAGTAGAGATCACGGGAGCTCGGTCCACTTTTGGGCACCTTTTAGGGTTTTGGGTTAATGTAAGGGGAAAGGGATGTCGGCCCATGGGTTTACCCATGCTTAGGCCCACTTTTGTAATGTATAAATAGAAGGATAGGTGATGTAAGAATTAGTATATGTGATTGATTAGTGAAATTAGTAGTGCATCTATGTGATGCCGAATAATTTCTCTGTGCGAATTGTGTAAGGCTTGCAAGGCTAAGTGCAAGTTATTGTGTGGTTGGTATAGAAATCTAAGTGTTGTAACGCAAGGAAGAAGGATCTAGAGAGCTGCGCAGATCTTATGTACTATGTGAAGAAGGGTTTTGGAGGCTTTGTGCTTGTAACAACTTGAAGACGATAATAAAGAAGAAGATCTTGTGGACGTAGCCCCAGGGGGATGAACCATGTAAATATGTGTGTTATGCTCTGTGCTTTGGTTCAATGTGTTTATTTTTTCTTATGCTATGTGATTTGATATATCCACTTATGCTCTATGCTTCTTAGATATATATGATTATTATATCTGATGTGTATGAGGATGCTTAGTGATAATATACTGGATCTGATATGGGTTACTGTGGTTAAATGATGAAATACTGTAAATATGAGTATTCGCCACGAAGATCTATGATATCTGCGAAGTATAATAAGGGTTAAATATTAATGAATGATCTATGCTAAGTGCCTTGTAAAATATATAATCACAGATCTGTGTCCCAACTAAGGTTGCAGACACATGATTCTTACAACCACCCCTGCCTCTACCTCGGGTGAGACTTCATATGCTTCACAGGTGTTGCTGAAAGGGCCGATAGTTAGGGAATTGTTGGTATGCTCTTGAGCATTGAAACCTGGGTCTTCCACTATGCAAACAGTCACACTCTAAGACAAATGGTCACAAGAAATTTGGAAGGGCTAGAATAGGGCATGTGCTCATAACCTCCTTCATTTTCTCAAATGTCTATTGTGACTCCTCCATCCAATGAAAGGCACCCTTCTTGGTCAAATCTGTGAGTGGTTCTCACAACTGTATAAATCCTTGATGAAACTCATGTAGTAGCTACATAACCAAAAGAATCCCTTCAACTTTGTGATGTTCTTGGGTGTTGTCCAATCCAAAATGGCCTTGATCTTCTCCTGATGAACCTGTACTCCTTTCTAACTGATGATATTCGCTAAGTACAATAGTTCTCTCATCCCAAATTCACATTTGGAATCCTTGGCATATAATGACTGTTCTTGCATAATTCCCAAGACCACCTCCAAATGTGCCAGATGCTCATCCCACATCTTGATGTAAATCAATATTCCATCGAAGAATACCAAAAGGTACTTCCTCAACTTCCCTCTAAAGATGTGGTTCATGCAAGACTAGAAAGTGGTCAGTGCATTGGTCAACCCAAACGACATGAAAAAGAACTCAAAATGTCCGAAATGGAATCTGAATGTTGTCTTCTCTACATCCTGCTCCCTAATACTGATATGATGATATCCTGATCACAGATCAATATTGGTGAAGAAAACTGCCCCATGTAACTTGTCCATCAACTCATCTATGCGTGGAATGGGGTACCTATTCTTGATCGTTTTCTTGTTGAGAGATCTATAATCAATACACATCCTCAATGTGCCATCCTTCTTCAGTACCAGGACAAATGAATAATCAAAAGGACTCATGCTGGGCTTGATGTGCCCCATTGCAAGCAATTCATTGATTGATTTCTCAATCTCGTCCTTGAATTTCTTGGGGTGCTTATAGGGTGTGGTGATCATCAGTGTATCCCCTACTTCCAACTCGATCATGTGCTCGAATCCCCTTTTTGGTTGTCTCCCTAGTGGCATCGACCCAAAAAATGTCTCATACTAGTTCATAAGCTCTATGATCTGTGGATGATACTGCTCTCTACCCTCTGAATCTTTCCATGAGGTGATCAAACACTCTGCTGCATAATATACATCACCACGACAAAAAATACTCTCCATCCTCTTCGCTAATACTTCTCGGGGTTCTCCTATCGACATACCTCTCAGTACCACTCTTGATCCACTGGCATCTCTAAAAATCATGGTCAATGTTTGATAGTTGAACCCAATCTCTCCCAATGAATATAACCACTGTACCCCCAACACTGCATTTGTCTATGACATGTCAACTACATAAAAGGTATATCTAAGCATGTAGTTGCCTATCTTGACCTCTAGGTCTGGGACCATGTCCAAACATGTCATCGTTTATCCATCTACTACTACCATGTTGAATCCCTCAAAATCCTCCATGCATAACCCCCTCCTAGATACTAAGGATGCATCTATGAAATTGTGGGTTTCCCCACCATCAACCAGAGCTGTCATTTGCTATCCTTATACAAGGCCCTTGAGCCTGTGAGTGTTGTAATTGGGTACTCCTGAAAGGGTTTCTATGGTTCCCCATTTCACCTCTCTATGAGTTTTTGTCTCCTCAATGGGTTGTGTCTCGGCTGGTATCTGAGGTTTCTTTGGCTACCGCTCTGGTTCATGTGTGGTATCCTCCTCTAAATCACTGTCTTCATGTGCCCATATCTCCTCATCCTCCTCCTCACTTCTTGACTCCACCTCAATATAGTGGATATGTCCCTTTCCCATGAATCTATTCCCTGGGACACACGAGTCTCTCCAAGATAAGCAAAGCTTATTCCTCATCAAATCTCTTCTAGTGTCATCGTCCAATTTACCCTTCCATTCACTTTGAGGATTTTTTTGATCCCTGTATCTCTGTGGTACAAAGGGTTTGGTAAAGGATTTGGGTTTTATTGTAGAATCCCCCATGTCTCTTTTGTGCACAATGGCCTCCTGTAGGGTGAGAGGCTTGAAATATTTAACCCAACCCCTCAATGGATCTGTTAATGCCTTGATGAACAACATCACCAATCTGTACTTCGATGTCTTGGATACAACCATGACCTTTTGCTGGAAATCCATGCTGAAGGCCTTAAGTGATCCGGTCTATCTCAACTATGTAAGGTCCCTGGAGTGGATCTCTGGATCTCTCCTATCAAATATCTCTATCAACCTCGTAGTGAACTCCAAATATGAAGTCATGTGGCTATGACCTAACGTCACCAACCCATGGCACCACCACTCGTGGGCCTCCCCATCCAATTGCAATGTGGCAAAGGTAATAGATTCCGACTCTGTCATTGGGTTAATATTGAAGTATGTGTCTATCTTCTGAACCCATGCCTAAGCTGAGCAATGTGAAGATCCATCGAAAGTAGGAATGTTCAACTTTTCCACTTTCTTGATGAAATCCATGTTGTGATTTTCCTGTTGCCTGTCTATGCCTTCCGGGGTCTATTTCGATATCTGATAGAACAATAGTCCATCAAACTCATGTATGCATGGAAATCCAGTCCTAGTGCCAAGTAGTCTCTCTTGTACTCCCTGAATAGATCCTATGGCACCACCTATGCCTGACCCGACTGTCTTCCTGTCTTCCCTGGCTGTCCCAATGACTGTCCTACCTAGAACTATGGGTATAAAGGTCAGGGAATCCTCCTAGATGATGTGTTAGCTCGGACTAGTGAAGGGTTTGGACTAGCCCCACCATGAGAGCCACTGGAGCCACTATCCCCACCTCCTTGGTGACCTCCTGAACCACTCGAACCTCCTGTGACATTGGCACCTATAGTGTTCATGGTATGGTGGAGCATCTGTGTGCTAATATCCATTTGCTGTATAGGGTTCATCATGTCTCTCTGTCCACTAGCTAGGTCATTCAACATGGCCTGTGAACTGTCAATATGTGTCTCTGGGCCTTTCCACCTTCCCTCGGGTGTCTCACACCTATCACCCATAGTCCTATCTATCTCAACCTCTGTGTCTAAACTGATATTCTCTTTGTCCTCTATCTCTGGCTCTATATCTGTCTGAGTGTGGAAGGGGGTGTAATCCCTTTGGTTTCTATCTCTCCTATCTCTATTATGACCTCTGCGCTATTGAATGTACTTGTCCCCATTATGTCCTTGACCCTCTAGGTATTCTTCACCTATTCCCAGAATCATGGGGTCATGAGAAGCACTTCTTCACAGCTGGCAAGAAGAAGGCTCTGATACCACTGAAATACCCTTGATCCAACTGATCTGGATATCTACTGCTGAACTACTTTTTTTGTCACATAAGTCTGATAATTTGGGGGTTTATGGATGAATTTGATTTAATGTGTGAACATGCTTGCTGATTTTCTCATGTGTGGTTCATTCATTAAGTGTTTTAGCACTATAAAGATAATTCATGTGAAAGAAAGGAAAACACAAATCACTGATATATATAATGAGGAAAAATCAGAAAATACAATAATAAGTTGGAAGAAGATATACTAATCATCAGTCATATCTCATGGATCATCATTGGAATACAAATCAAATAACAAGAAATACCCGTGATTTGAAGCATGAAGTCTGATCGGTGCATGCACAAATAGATCGAAAAAAAGAAGTCCAGAAGCTCACGGTAACTGCTGTAGAATCTGGAAAAATCACCCTGATGGCTATACCCGTTAGAATGGACTAGAATCCATATAAAAATAAGAACCTTGGCCTCTAGGATGATCTTGGTAACTATTAGACTGAATATTCGACCTCTGAAGCTTCAGATGTCACCCCCTTGGGATTTTATCACCTCCTAGGATGAGGGAGTGTGCCCTAATGATCCCACCGTTGGAATCTGATGATGTATGACTCAAAATGATCATCCTCTCCTCCTTTGTAATGGGTCAAAAGGGTTTCCTTAGATCTACTCCAGAATACTCCATGGAACCCCAAATGTACTTCCTCAAGAGCTGCACCCTAACTAACTGTTTGTTGTGTTCTAGGAGATTCCACTGTCGGAAATTGACGACAAGTGGCTCAACAGATACACCCTGACTAGCTCTCTAATGGGTCAGAAAGAATCTACAAAATAATGATATGTCTTGGGTGTCCACACAAACCTTCTCTCTAATCCCTTGCGCTCTCACTGGATAAGCTACACAGTCACTGAACTAGATCCATGAAATGAACGGTGAAATAACTAGATGGTATCTTCGATAGGCTAGGGTGTGTCTCTCAACACCAAAATCGATCAATGGTGGTGGTCTCCTCCATAAATCCACAAAAAAACAAGGGGGTCGATTTCCTCCTCCTCTGCAAATATCTCAACATCAAATCATAACATAATGAGGAATTAGGTCGAATTCCTCCCTTTATACTCTTCCCGATCTAATTGACCATTGACATCACTTAAGCTAGGCGCTTTGCCTCCTAAGGTGAGTAATTGATTAATTAAGTCTCCCTTTAACACCTTTTCATTCTATTTCTTCTTTGACTTAGGGTTAAGTGATTTTTCCTATGATTTTTGGATTAATTCATCGTTTAACCACCAAATCACCCTTATTTCTCCTCTTGTTTGTGTCTGAATATAGTCTACGAGAACAAATAGGCTACTAAGTCACTCCCTACTGGTCTACTCTTGGGAATGGGACATGACAAAATCATCACTAAGTAGACATAAGTGTATGTGTCTTCTCTGCGTTGGGCAGGGATAATTTTAAGGATGGAAATTTATATTAAAATGTAGAAACCTAGGCTAATCTTACTAGTCCTTAATACACAAAATGTAAAATATTTGGCGATAGTTTTGTAAAAATATACAAATTTCTAAGGAAGTTGTATAGTTTCTATAAAATTTTGGTGTTTTTTAAGGTAAAAAATTTGTATTCTATGGATTTTGGGTGAATCATTTTTAGAAAAAATGGAATTTGGAAAATTGTTTTTTGGGAAAAACCATGGAAAATTATCCCATTGGCAAAATTTAGCCCCTAAAATTTTCCTTGGTGTTTAACCACACATCAAGTCACGAGATTCAACTTTGACTCATTTTATTAAGATATCCTTAAAATCTCTTGGATATCGAAGCACAATTTTAACTTTGAAAAGATGGAAGACCAAATTTTCATAATTTTTGATCTATAGTTATGTATTCATATGAAACATTTTAGTAATTTGTTAAGTACCAAAGATATAAAAATGTAATCACCAAAAGAGATACCAAGAACAATATGAAAAATATCCTTTATTATAATAGAAAACCCTTGAGGTGGGGCAACATCATACAATGGATCCTATTATGGAAGGGATCTTCTCCTATTCACTTTCCTATTCAAGGGGGAAACCTCCTAATGAGATGCACACTCCAAACACAATACTTATTATTAACACTCCATTACATTGCTTGAACCCCTCTATATAGTGATACCGACCACCTAAGATCATTCTGGAGGTGGAACCTTCTAGAAGTAGAACCTTCTAGTAAGTCCTCTTACATTTATTATGTTTATATAGATATATTTAACTACCATAGTGGGCCTTATTTAATAATATATTGGATCTATTCCACCTTACATTGAATGGTCCACTATTATTACTATGGACCTCCAGGCCCCCTCACTACCTCTCAAGCTACACTACATTCCATCCCCCTTATGAAAGCGTTGTCCTCAACACTTTTTATGAGGATGTACAACAATATACTAGGGTCCCATGGATAAGTGTGGACCATAGTGTTGAGGTAGGCTGGTGAACTAGGGTCCCATGTATAAATGCAATCCACCATATTGAAGTAGTCTAATCGCCAATGTAAACCTGGGTCCCATGTCCAAGTTCTCTTGCAAACTCCACGCTGAAGATAGTAGAACTCAAAATGATGCTCCAATTATTGACATCGGTCATGTGGATCCAAATATGTAGAACTGGCCAAAGAATCATGAACTAGTATTAGAGAATAAGAGAACTGAAGAATAATATGCATAGAAGGCTTGTGTGTACTTCCCAAGATGTACTCTACATGAGGTGGAGTATAGTCATCAAATAGAAGATGGAAGTGGTTGTCATCCCATAAATGACAACTATCCATATACCAATCATCACAATCAACCTCAAAATAATACCAAACATATGATTCTTGATTGTATTCATCCCCGATGGCCTACATAATATACCTTTTTTTCCTTGTAATGTTGAGCTCTTGAATATATTTCTCCTAAGTATTTTTCATTTCAACTTTGAACTCTTGAAATGTTGTCTTGATGACTTCCATGATTAGAGAATGAATATACATTGAAAATACCACATATAATATACCAAAATAAATATCTTAAAATTATCTATCCAATGGCACTGATCTGGTATCAATTTGAGCACCGTGTGAAAAGTAATGAGATCTGCAGTCCCATCGCCATCACAAAAAACCAAAAACAATTGTTGATTTTAAATCAACAATATCTTCACTTTTGGAGCTCCGATTCAGATGATGTTTTTTTGAAATGGACTATTTTTGAAAGAGGAACTCAATTATGTAATGCTTTTGGGAAAATTAGGCCCCAACTGCTACAGAAATAAAAAAAACATTGCCCAATCACCCGCAGAAAAACCCTAAAAATTAACATATTTAAAATGAGGATATCTTCACTTCTCAGACTCTGATTTGGACGATTTTTTTTAAATTGGTTGATTTTCCGAGATTATCTCATATAAAAACTATTTTTTTCAAATTACACAAAGAAAACTACAATATTTCTCTGAAATGTTGTTGGCCCTTGACCAAGTTTTAAGGAAACATTGGTCGTGTTTGGCCATTTTTTGGACTTCGACAGGCTGGTTGAAGATGGAGCTCCAAGGTGGAGCTGAGATCGCGGGATCTCACTCATTTTGTGGTATTTTTGGGATTTTAGGTTTTATGTAACGATTATGAGATGTCGGCCCATGGGTTTATCCATGTTTTGGCCTTGTTGTAATTGTATAAATAAATAGCTAAGCGATGTAAAAAGTAGATCTGATCGGCTTAGTGCATGAGATTGTAAGTTTCTATGTGCAATAGAATGTGTAAGGATTTGTGTTAGTGAGGAGTTGGCTTTGTGCCTTAACCTGATTTTGGGGAAAGTGGATCTAGTGGGCTATCCACAGATCACCTATCCACTGTGAAGTTGAGCTCTGTGGCTTTGTGCACAGGAGAAGATGAATGTAAGGAGTTCAAAGACTAATAAAGAAGAGAAGAAGAAGTTGTTGGACATATCCCCACACTAGGGTTAACCACATATATCCTGTGTTATGATGTGCTTTGTGCAATATTTCTCATGTTGTTTATGTGTTTATCTGCTTAGTGCACTGATCTTGATGTATGATAGATAGATCTATGGATGCTTAGTGATTTATGATGTTTGATTACTAGATTTGATGTAATTCTATGTGCTAGGTGATTGAAAGTACTTGATCTTGGTTGCTACTGCGTTGATCTGTAATTAGGGTTTAATATGCGAAGTGAATGGGATTTATGAACTAATGCATATTGATTGGATAAGTTCTCTGTTAAGTGTTGTAATCACAGATCTGTGTCCCAGCTAGGTTGTAGACACCTGAGTCCTGCAACCCCCCTGCCTCTACCTCGGGTGAGACTTCATCTGCTTCGCAGGTGTTTCCGAAAGGGCTCGTAGTTAGGATTTTGTTGGTGCATTGCTAAAGTGTTGAACCCTGGGTATGCCCCTATGCCAACAAATGGTTCCATTGCCAAGACCTGAAGCTGTGATTGATGGGAATTGAAGAAAAGAGAAATATTTGTGCGTAGATCTGTTGCTGCAGTGTGCAGTATTCTACTTGACTTGCAAAGATCTGTGCTAAGAAAGGAACTGGATCTGAAGAAAAGAGGTAAGATATTAAATATTTGTACTCTGATAAAGGTAAGATTAGTGGAATTTTTTTCTTCGAAAGTATGAATATAGGTATGTTTGATAGATTGTTTCCTAGTCTAAAAACTAGGGCACAGTTAGAATAAAGAGTTGATCTGAATAGATTTGATAGATATACTGAAAGATATGTTATTCCCATGCATCAAAATAATTTTTGGACTAACAAGTGGATGCAGGAACCTAGAAAGAATTTTTGCAGATTGCAGGTCCATCACTGTGATCCTAGTGCACAATACAAGAAAGGTTGGGGATCGTTTAAAAGAAAGAGAGGATTGCCACTGTGTTATAATTGCATAAGATCAGGACATCTTGCTAAGGAATGCCCTGGTATAGGTCCTATTTGTCTCTGTTGTAAATATATTGGCCAAGAAGTTGAGGATTTCCATAGAATGATTTCTAAAGTTGAAAATACGAACATGAGGCTAGAAAACTATGAAGAAGGTCAAGAGACTAAGGATATGTTAGAGAACCAGAAAGAGTCAGAGACTATGTTATTACAGATGAAAGAAACAATGAATGGTCACATAGACATGAGTTTACCAGAGATCTTAAAAGAGAAACAATGCATAGAAACAAGTATAGGATACTTCGACATAGACTATGTCTTGGATGAGGAAACATAGGTGAATATCATGCCATAAAGCACTTAGGAAATTTTGGGAAATCCTGCTATGATACCATCATTGGGAAGGATAGGTATTTTTAAAGGAAATATGATAACCCTATGTGGAAGAGTTACTAATCTACCTATTATTTCTCATGAAACATCGACCGAAGAAGAATTTGAAGTCATTAAGTTTGTTGAGAAAAAAACCCCATTTGCACTTCTCTTAGAAAAAACTTGGATTGAGAAGGACCATATCCGAAGGAAAGCAGAGGAGGAAGCTACATAATAGAAAAACAAAGAATTAAGTGACTTCATAGCTAGAAATATAGAGGGACTAATAGAAGAACAAGAGGATAAGTCGAAGCAGTAGAGGGCCATAGAATTAGATGTCGAAGTTGAAAGAACACAAGAAGGCTTAAAGAACCTGTCCATGCAGGAAATAAGTGCATCCACCCTGGAAATAGTAAGAGAAGTTGTATTACCTTTAAACCCTCTGAAAGACCCTCAACAGTGCAAAGTTACTATGCTAAGAGAAGATAAGAATAAGAATGGAAAGAGGAATTCAGAAACTCAAATCACAAGAAAGAAGGCAAGAAAGCTTAGTAATAAGAAAGAAAAGTTAGAAAAACTGCAGGAAGTTCTAGAGAAGACTTCGCAGAAGGCAGGCTTACAGAAGTTGAACCTCACTGGAATAGTAGAACAACGTAGAATGGGACTTCACCACGACAAAGATATATGACTGTTGGAGGCATCTCGACCATTAGAGTAATGCTCTGGAACAGATAGAAATGTAGTTATTGACGAAAAGACTGCCATTTGACCATTGGGACGATGCCATAATGACTCAATTTGTATTGATTGAGGAATTCCTTCCCATTGGAGGAATCCATTATGACATTTCATATTTAACCCGTCGGATGTTGTGCTGGGACCACTTTTTGTAAATTGAGATATCCGAGCTAACATAGAATTGATTGCATACTGTGCTGTGCTGTCTAGACCTCACCGTCCATTTGATTACATTGTCTATCTATTCACCTACCCGATCTCCTTGATTACAAGTGTGAATGTCAGGTGAGCATAGCGCGCTAGAGAAATCTGTAGAGGATATTTTGATAGACCTCATAGATGAGAGAGTCATGTCTATAGGAATAGAGGCATCATCGACTGGCGGATTGTAGGCATCCCCATCGACTGGACGATGCTTTGGCTGCACTACTAATAAATGAATAAAACAGCACGATGATCTGGCTAACGCGAAGTAGACCCCGTCAGTATTTCCAGACTACATCCCTCCTTTGACTGGCATGATTAACCACGATAGAGTCCCATGAGATTTTGAATACACATTGATCATTGCATACCTCCTGAAGTGGATACATGCACTTGGACCCCAGTTGGGACTGATCCTAGCTCTCAAGATTAGTGACTTCAAACTTAGAGACTAGAAGAACTATGTGATGCTCGTGCCACATAGGTATTTGATGAAGACGATTGGGAAGAAGCCCAAGATAGTTCCCCATCCATGGATTAAGGAGCTTGTGTGATCCACGATCTTCAACATGATGAATATCCCCCACTTTGACTGACATCAGGAGGTTAACGCTTGCATTAAAATCCTCCTGTCATGATATCATGGAGGTTATATTTGGTTATATAGGTGCATCACTATGGATCTGATGCTGATCCACTTGATCACAGGACTGAGCATGCAGGGATTGGACCCTCACCATTTCTGCCCAGGAAAGATGCCAGATTTCTCCTTGGCCTAGCGTATAAAATAAGGATATGGTGATGTAGAGAATGGGAAACGAGGCTACAAGGTAGTCTCCATCTAGGATGGCACAATGCGCCTTGCTTTCCAATTGATCATTGACAAGCTCATCAGAAAAAACTGTCCGACCTAAGTCTCAAGGTTCATAGTGGACCTCATAGGGAAGTGCGTAGAAGGTATACAGATGGAAAAGGACTGCCGTGAACCACAAGATCAAGGGTATGAGTTTCACTTTAGTTGGCTATTGGTACTGATTGCATTTGTCACTTGGAAAATTCCAGTAGGAGCAGCCTTCCCAGAAGTCGAGCCATCAGAGCTATTGGCCGTAAGGTTCTCCACCTTGTGGTACACGAATGATATGGTGAAGCAGTGGCAGTCGAATGTTGTCTTCGATACTTACTACCTACAACTGAAGCATTCCATTGAATCATTCCCCTGAATGACACCGAATACACTCCATCAGTACAGACCATTCGTGAATTTCCTCCCAGACCAACACTTCATCTACATCACTGCACATAGGGATGAAAGTAAGGAGGAGCTACAGTCTTACTATAAGTTGACCAAGGAAGACATGGAAGAGATCACTAAGGACTGGAAAGAAAAATTCCTTATACCAGTGGAATATGATGAAATATATGATATCGACATCATCAGAAGTCCATTGGTCACCCGGGTCAAACATGATGGACAAAGTAGCGCAAAGAAAAATAATAAAAAGGAGGAAGTGCAAGACATAGAAAGTGATGACAAGGACAGGGAATCGGAGGAAACTTCGCCTAAATCACCTGCAGGAGGAGGAGGAGATGATGTAAACCAAGAGGTAGGAGGGGTAGAAGGAGACAAGCAAGAAAAAGGTGAAGTGACATCACCAAAGGATCCCCTTATAGAGGCCGAGACATCAAAGAAAATGAAGGTTTCTCCACAGAAGCCCTCAGCACGAAAGAAGACCTTAGCTAATAAGCCTCAGTCGTAGAATGTGCTCACAGTGGAGGATATCGATCTCATCATCAAAGCTATAGAAGACACTTCAGAGGATATCCTACAAAGACACGAAGTGAAGAAAGAAACACTATATGATAGAATAGAGAAGGATCTCAAATACATCCAACAAGATATCCATTTGAGACGCGCAGTTCCTACTGCACCGTCTTCAGTAGAAAGTGTAGAATTGGGGGATGAGCCCACCCAATTATGAAGGATAGCAGATGCAACCGAAGCTCAACTCCATCAAGTCCAATAAGAAAAGGAGCAGACCATAGAGACCTTAAATCAAGAAAAGGAGGAGGCCCTAGAGAAACTTCGATTTGTGCAGAAGGAGAAAAACGAAATTCAGGAAAAGTTCGAGCAGGACAATGCGAAGATACAAGAAGAAAAATACCAACTACTCACATAGTAGATTACGATCAGGGAGGCAGTGACTAAAGCACTTTAATATTTTTCAGGCTTAGCATAGGAGGAAGAAGAGTCAATCGAGATACAAGTGGGGAAGCTCGCTGAGGCCATTCAACAGCTTCAAACAAGAGTAATGGAGCTAGAAATCCAAGCAGTGCTGAGCACTCTGTAAGAAGTGCGTGACCAGAGGGAAGAAATTTCCAGGAATGCAGTAGAAAGAATCAGGGCACTCGCCTTAGAGTGTAAGAAAATAAGTGATCGAAGTGCACAGATCTATGAGTGCCTTGCAGAAGATCCAGAGCTGAGGAAACTGGAGCACAACTCCAGGGGGCGAAGCAATAGGTGTCCACTATAGAAGCACAAATGAAGCTGCTTACTTCCATTGGGAAGATGAAGAGGTCATAGGAGAAATGTGCAGTCCAATAGTAGGTTACTGCCATCCAGAGAAAGGTTATGGAAGTGACACAGAGACTCCAGCTGATGTAGGATGAATCCTGCATGATTTTTGAAGAAGTTGATGGATAAGGCTCGTAGCTAGACCAACTGGTTGTGACACTAGAACAACTCCTAGAAGGGTCTGTCACTACACAAGTCATTTAGGAGTTCTATGAGTAGGAGGCTCTAGCGAAGCAACAAGTCGAGGTAGCTTGAGATAATCTCAAGGTCTTCGAAGCAGCCCTGCCCAGATCTGAGTTACTCGGGATGAGTCACAAGTGATTGTTGGGGGCTTGTTGGCCCTTGACCAAGTTTTAAGGAAATATTGGTCGTGTTTGACCATTTTTGGGACTTCGACATGCTGGTTGAAGATGGAGTGACCCGGCGGAGCTGAGATCACAATATATCACTCATTTTGTGGGATTTTTGGGCTTTTAGGGTTTATGTAATGGGTATGGGATGTCGGCCCATGGGCTTACCCGTATTTAGGCCTTGTTGTAATTGTATAAATAAATATCAAAGCAATGTAAGAAGTAGATTTGATCAGCTTAGTGCATGATATTGTAAGTTGCTACGTGCAATAGACTGTGTAAGGCTTTGTGCTAGTGAGGATTTGGCTTTGTGCCTTGACCTGATTTTGAGGAAGGTGGATCTAGTGTGCTGTGCGCAGATCACCTGTCCACTGCAGATTTTGGCTCTGTGGCTTTGTGCATAGGAGCAAATGAATGTAATGATCCAGATTATTTTCGGCATGAAATGAGAGCGGAGATATAACACAGAAATATTCAGAGATATTGAAAGAGAGACAACAATATATAACAAGAGTCACAGATATACAGTAATACACGATTTCTATTAATGAAATAAATGTACAGAGACTGTAAAAATACCGAGTGAAAGACTCGCTAGAATGGTGGCAACTGATCTCTGAGAAGAGATGTGATGGCTACTCGCATTCGCAAGAAGATGATTATTACAATGAGGCTCTAAGGGCATTTTTAACATAAGGAAAATCCAAAACCCTAACCTCGTAAGATGAAAAACCAAAAGGTTTGCGAGCCTCAATGGAGGTAGTTGATACATCAACTTCTCGGGAGCGTAACTTTTGCATACGATCTCTGTTTGGGGTGCTCAATACACCGTTAGAAATATATATTCGAGGAATACAAATTTTGTGTGAGAAACATGAAATTTGTTCCATGTTGCTCCCCATTTTCCCAAAAATAATCGCTTAGGGCCTCAAAATGGCTCCAGAAGTTCAGGACCCAAAAAACTGCTAAAAATAGTAAATTACCAAAATTGCTAGAAAACTATTTTGAGCTAGTTGGAAAAGGTGGGTGTTCACCGATATCCATCTGGATCAATACTCCCTCCTTAGGAAGAAATGGTATCCATTGCATTGAGTTCCCGAGGGAGAGGGGAAAGCGATTGATGAATCTGAATCTTGGTGAGCTACTTGCCTTGTTGGAGACGTCGTGCTTCTTGGTTTGTTGAAGGTTGTCATGAACCTGTGGCTAGAAGGGTTGGACCTTTTTAACCAGTTTGGCTACATGATATGATTGTGTGCAGAAGGAATATTTACGCTTTGTTGCAACCTTGTCGACCTTCTTCTGTTGGATAGAAGGTGCTTGGGCCAAGGTTGTAGTGGTTGCAATATCCTTCTTTTCACCTTTTGAACAGATTGTGTAAAAGCTAAATTTTGTAGTATGAGATACTACCTTGTGGCATTGTTTAAGTGAGACAATAGTTAGAACTACCTATGGTATCTATAGAGAATACCCCCCAGAGTAACATGACACTACGGGGTAGAGACTCATAGATAGCATGGTGCTTCCACATATATGGTTGGCCCAAAAAAACATCACAAAAATCCAATGGGGAAACATCACATAATACCTCATCCTTGAAGCACTGGATGCAGTATGGAAATCAAAACCACTGGCTGACACAAATATCTCATCCTTGGCGAAGCCACTTGATGTTGTATGGCTGCGGGTGTGGTGTTGTCGACAATCCCAACTGTTTGATGACCTCTGCTGAGATGAGGTTATTATGGCTTCCACTATCAACAATAAAATGCAGCGGGGTCACCTTCACCCACATTTGTGAATGATAAAGGTACTCCCCCTCATTAGGATATGTTGGTTCTTTCGGTTGAATTTCCATGGTCGCGGCAATAACAGTGGGGTCTACGTCGATGATCTATCTTCTACCAGTATTTTCAGAATTATATTCTAAATCAGGGTTCGACTCCTTGTATTTGATCTCGGCTACCAATGACTATTTTGAGCGACATTCATCGGTGTTGTGCTAGGGGATTTTGTGAAAATCACACCAATTTCCAGTGTCCTTTTTTGTCTTCCCATGACCCTTCTTTTCCTATGGCTTGGACTGGTTTTTAGGAGTCTGTTTGTTAGGTCTGTCTTTCTCATACTTTGGTTGTTGCGGATTTGCAAATCTGAACTCCCATTTGTTCTGGTGCTTAAACTTCCGCTCTATTTTAACAACATATCGATAAGAAGAACCAAGTGATGAGATTCCCATAAAATCCATTTAGTTTGGATGTATCTGTGTAGAGCCCCATGGTATTTCAGAACCAGATGTTGCTCAGAGTCTTTGATACCCAGTTTGGTGCGCAAGGTATTTAAGGTATTGGTGAACTCTGAAACTGCTTGGCCCCTCTCTTGACACAGTGTGATCCATCTCATGTATTGGTCCTCATAGTTGCCAACAGGGTAATATTGTTCCTTTACCACATCCACAAAAAAATCCCAAGTGGGCTCGGCCCCATATTCTAAAATCCTCTGTGGAACTTTGATCCCAGTAAGTTTCCTACCAATGTTTGACATGAGGGAGAGTTTTAAGGAGTGCGAACATGATCTTTTCTCCGTCGGGAAAATTGTGAACAGAGAAATAACCTTCTAGCATACTTAACCATTTGTCTAGGGCTTCTGCATCTATATGTCCTTCAAATACATGAATATCAAAATTAACTTGTACCTTGAAAGGAGAGGTGATTCCAAAGTGTCTTCTTGATGAAGATGTGCCTGTTGCTATCGACAGGCATTGAAGGATGTGGGAAAAATTCTCCATCGTTTCGTCCCTCTATCGCGTGAGAGCTTACTCAAGCAACAGATTGATAGAATCGCCTGCTCTGTCATTTTTATTTTCTTCCACCATTAAGGGTTTCTTGGGTGTGTAAGAGAGATTTTCCTTAAGAGAGGCAAGCTCAATACCCAAATTGCTATACTCGGACCTCGTCGGGGACATGCACTGAAAAATGATCAAGAGCAGCTTGCTCTGATACCACTGATCCAAATTATTTTTGGCACGAAATGAGAGAGGATATATAACACAAAAATATTTAGAGATATTGCAAGAGAGACAACAATATAATAGATATATAGCATAAATATAACAAGAGTCACATATATACAATAATACACTATTTCTATTAATGAAATAAATGTACAGAGACTGTAAAAATACAGAGTGAAAGACTCGCTAGAATGGTGGCAGCTTATCTCTGAGAAGAGATGTGATAGATACTCGCATTTGCAAAAATATTATTATTACAATGAGGCTCTAAGGTCCTTTTTAACATAATGAAAATCCAAAACCCTAACCCCAGATGATGAAAATCCAAAAGGTTTGCGGGCCCCGATGGAGGCAGTTGATACGTCAACTTCTCGGAGGTGTAACTTTTCCATACGATCTCCGTTTGGGGATATTGATACACGTTAGAAATATCTATCCAAGGAATACAAATTTGGTGTGAGAAACATTGAAATTACTTCCATGTTGCTCCCTGTTTTCCCAAAAAATGTCGTTTACGGCCTCAAAACGGCTCTGGAAGTTTAGGACACGAAAAACTGCTAAAAATAGTAAATTACCAAAATTGCTAAAAAACTGTTTTGAGCCAGTTGGAAAAGGTGGGTGGCCACCGATATCCACTTGGGTCATGTAAGGAATTCGAATACTAATAAAGAAGAGAAGAAGCAGTTGGTGGACGTAGCCCCACACTAGGGTGTGTTACACATTATTTTCGTCATCCCTATGATCGTTAATGATGTAAACCTATCTGTTGCCTTCAGAAGGGGGTCAGTGGCTTGAGTTCCTGAAGAGAGAAGGAAGAAGAACTTTTCCTGAGAAAAGAAATGGCATTTTCCTAT
>SNQJ01S0028558.1:41284-59332 GCA_010110895.2 Picea sitchensis | reverse complement strand
AATGGCCTAAAGCCGACATAAATAAAATAACATTACTAATCTAAATTAAAACTAATGGCCTAAAGCCGACATAAATAAAATAACATTACTAATCTAATATGCCCCAATTAAGTGGTAATGAGCCAATATTAGGGCTTAACATCCCAACAATGACAATAGGCATACGTGGATAGAAGTTCCACAACGACAATTTAGGAGGGTGACAAATCAATGCCATGTTTTCGCCATGTCAGATGGCACGACTGACGAGGTGCCACATGGCAGTGAGATGAATTTTCACCATAAGAGTTCGGGAAACCTTAGTAGGTCATAAATTTTGATCCCAAGCTCAGAATTGAGCATGGTTACAGTCATTGAAAAGCTCATTAATAGTAGAAGATGATGGTATGCTCGGGAAGATATTTTGAGATAGTTGAGAAAAACGAAAACTTTAATGCCCCGTCCCTTAAAATGATACTTAGGGGGTTGGGTATGTTACAATAATTAAATGGAATCACATGTTAACATAAAATAACATCGTATTTAAATACCATAGGGTTCTTAAGATAGCATAACATCATGAATATGACAATTGTCTCAACAAACAATGCATGCAAAGTAATAAAATATCATGGACATTCTTATCATGATTCCTCAACAAAATAAAGCCACTAGCTTGCATGATTATATATACAAGATATATCAACTATCACATCTAATGCAAGAAATATTATTAAAACATCTATCTAGCGCTTGGATATACTTGTTTAAATTTTCCCACCCAAGGTAATTGTACAGAGGATCATTAATACTACGAGTTCATGTTCTCATCAATATATCAATTGTTTTCTACTATTAATTTCATTTTCTTTCCACAAGAAAGTTGACAATTTACTAGGTAGGTATCTTCACCCTATTAGTATGCTAAAGTTTTCATATATTTTCCTTGTCTGAATACACTGTTGAATTCCATATAAACCCCATCATCTAGAGCAACAATCTCCAGTCTTGTATTATTTCCTGTCTAGGGAAATTAGGTGAAATTTAGCACTAAATTATCATTGTTCTTACTAGCATGTCATAATTAACCGATATTTAAATTCTCAATTTTGTATATCTTTCGTTGCCCAAGGTTCTTATGTCACTTTACGTATTTTTCTTATTCATTCGAGGATCACTATACACAATAGCATGTAAAATTTAGGCCATCATTATTTATGTTTTTGTCATGCCTAATCCTCATTCATGTTGCTCAACCCACTAATCAATATCCTTGAGAGATCTTGCCACTTGAGAGAGATCCCTTCACTATCATTACCTAAATTTTTCTTAGGCTTTATTATATTTTCATAGTTCCCTAAGCACTTCAATGTTATACATTAGGTATACACCTTAAGGGAGTCGTCTGATCTTTAATTAACTTCTCTAATCCAAACAATTCCATATTGTTGTTATTCAAATTGGGTACCCTCCTCACTATTACTAATCTTTGACTAGCTAGGGGAATACAGTCTTTATGCTAAGGTTTTTACCCCATTCTACTTGCACAATTTACTTAATTTCCGTCTGGTCTACTTTATTTCCATCTTACAGGTACTCAAGGGTTTATTATCTCTCTTTTTTTTGTTCAACTCAACTTTCCAATTTGGTTATGGTTACAAGGACTTACATTAAGTTATTGTCATTAGAAAATTTGCAAGTTCATCCTTTGCTCTTTCTCCATTAGGTATCTTTATCAAATATATACCACTAACCTTGGGAATCAAAACTTAAAACCTTCCCTCCTATCTTATAGTCCTTGTCTCTTTGTATTTCCATCATCTTTAATTATCATTCCCATTGTGTTTACCTACTATATTAAGGTATATACACGTTGCTTCTAGTTTTGACTTCATTTAATGTGTACTTTCAAAGAATTGTATTGTTGTTCAAGTTCTTTACCATTCTTCCCTTCTTTAAGAGGCGATTCCTCGGTGCAATGTTGACCAAATACTATTTCAGTATGTCTAAATAGTTTCCACGAATCCCTCGTATTCCTATCTATCCTATCCATCCTTTCTCACTGAACATGGTTTCACTTCTTACAATTTATTTTATTTGATAACATGTTTCCCAAGCTTTTAATAGAAGGAATAAATCCCATCCTATTTCTATCATAGGAAGAGAAGAAGCAATTTACAAAAAGGTAATAACCAATTCTTTTATGCTTAGAGTATCCATCACTAGAATTACATGTATATGAAAAATGTTGGGTTTTATGACTTATTCTTTACTCTAAAATCATGTTATTAGTCCCTGCCGAAGGCGCAGAGGGACTATAGCGATTGATAATCCATTGAATTCATATTAATCTGTCCTTTGACTATAAATTTTCGCATCGTCTGTATTGTTCGTACTATAGAAGTAAAAACATTATTTTATATATAAAAAAAAAACTTGTATGTCATCGTCTCATTGGAGAATATATTGGAGGTCTCATTTCCAGCTTCGATATTCCCAATGTTGTAAATGTGTAGATATCCAAAGTTTTGAGCTTAGTCGCTCCTTTCTAATTTTTATGACACTTTTTCTGAAATGTTTACAAACCGAAAGTTCTGAGCATGGACGTTGTTTTTTTTTTTATTATTATTTTTTTTTTTACTAATGTATTTGTCCTATTATTATTAGTCCTTTGTTTGTATTTGTATTAAAATGTTTTCACACTGAAGGTTTAGATCATTGACACTTTTTTTGAGGTGCTTGAATAAGCCTAACAGCTTAAATGTTTACATACCGTGAAGCCCTTACACAGTTTGGCAACCCTAAATGTTTACCTAAATAGCTTCTTGAAGTACATTTTTCCTCGAAATTTTCCATACAACGTTGCAGTGAATTTGGACAATATTGTTGTTCATCGCCACTTCAATAGGCATTGTATGTTTCATACTTCTTCTAGGATTTGAATGCAATTTCTTCATCGTTGAAGCTACATACATTGTTTACCGGTTCGGTGAGTGCTTCTTCGTTGGTTCGTCAATTGTTGCTTGTTGTTGTTTGGTTAAACTTTGCAAGTTTGGGGTTATGCATTCACAGTTGGATCTTTTTTTTTTTCCTTTGCGGGGTCTAGGTGGTGCACCCACAATTCGACCTACACTTATGGCGTTAATCATTTCAGAGTAGTTTCCATGCCATAATCTCATTTTCTATTCCTTCTTTGTTGTTCGCTGTTTGTAGTTTGCAAGTAAGAATGTTTTCTTATTTCTACTGGCATTCTCGTCATATGTTTCTCGTTCCTTCTGTGCTTCGGCTGCAGTTTGGTATCCGTTGGAGATACATATGTTGTTTGTTGGTTTAGTGGTTCTTGCTTGTTCGTTGGTTCGTTGGTTGCTGGTTGTTGTTGTTCGGCTCAAGTTTACGAGCTTGGGGACCTGTGGCTGTGGTCAGGCTTGTTCGTGCTTTATCGCTGGTTTGGTGCTTGTTGTTTTCTTTTGTTTACTTCAGCTTTGTAGGGTTAGGATCCTGCGCGGTCAGTTGGAGTTGTCTTTTATTTTTTTCTCTTCTTTTTTTTTGGGGGGGGGGAGCACTTTGCGGTGTTCAGACCCTGCACGGCCGAGTTTACCTGCGGTTGTGTTGTTTGTTGTTTCTGGAAAGGCCGAGATCTGGCGCCTGTTTTGTGCTCGCCTGTTCTGTTGTGAAATTTTGATGATACTTCAGTGTTGACATGATACCAAAACGTGGCATAAGAAATAATTGGACAACTACATGTGAAATTGCAGTGTCCGTTGTTTTTTTTTTACGCTAAAACATGTGAAAAAATGCACTTATTAACCATATATGGTGAAATGTGCCCATATCACAATAAAACTTCTTTATGCTTTACACAGACTGGTGTGACCACGATACAATTTATCTTGTACCTGAGATATGATACGTACACCAAAGATACTGCAAAATTATATTTCCATGTCTGGAAGCATATTTGGATACTTTGCCACAGAAAACCAAAATCATTTAGCTATGTCCATGCAATTTCTTAATATTTTGTGGATTGTAATATATTTTGGGCAGGGAAAAACTTAATATATTTACAACCATGGATGGAGAAAAACAAAGGTTCATGTTTCTGACTATATTTTATTATATTCGTTGATTCTCATTAACTGTATGTACATACTACTTGTTCTTCGTTGCATACTATCTTCCATTCATGTTCATTGTATTTTGTGTTTTCCCTCGTTCAAACAAACAGAATTGCTAGAGAAAACGAAGTAGTCTTAAGTACAACAGTGGAAGACGAGATACAAAGGTACATGCTTGTACTATTATTTCATATTCTGTTGTTTTGTATTTCATTTATTGTCTGTATATGTGTTCACCTTGTTTATTGTATGTAGATATTTCGTGTCTTCCTACATACTAACTTATCTTCATTACATGTCTTCCTATGTCCATTGTATTTTCTCTGCATTCCTACATTTGAACAAATAAAGTGGCTGGAGAGGACGATGGACTCTTTGGCGTGAATATAGACGAGGATTTGCAGAGGGGCATACCTGTACTGTTATTTCATATTCCAGTATTTAGTATTTCATTTATTATCTGTGTATTTGTTCTACTTGTTCTGTTGCTTTGCACCTTTTTTACTGTATGTATATACTACATATCTTTCTGCTTATCTCATGTGAATCATATTCTCTTTGTTGCTACATTGAAATAAATATAACTGTATTTCTTTCTTTTACATGTATTTCTTCATACTAACTTGCCTTCATGTCCACTGTATACTCGACGTTGCTACCTTGGAAGAAACAGATTGATTGGAAAGGAAGATGATTTCTTATATGCAACAGTAGAGGGTTTTGTTGTGCAATATTCGAAAAGGTATACCAGCTGTGCTAGTAAATTAAACATACAAAATGGGTTGGGGCATATAATATTGGACTAGAAAACGATGATTTGGAAACAATGGGCCTTTGTTCCCTCCCCATTTCTAATTTTTCCATTTTCTATTATCTCTTTTGCTTTCTGATTACTCTGCTTAATCATCTTTCTGCGGGTTGGCGAATTCATGGATTCACATTTATGGTCCTACTTCTACCTTATTCCATACTTACCCACTTTGTCGATTGCGGGTGTCGGGCTGGCAGGTTCAATATTTCTTTCCGTGATATACAGATTGGCCCTCCTGCCCCTCCATCGGGCTCTATTTACTGTTACACATTTTTTCAGTCAAAAAATCCGAGGCATACAATTTGACCCTCGGGTCCTCATGTTTCCTGAGTATCCCTTCACACCCTATTTTTTATTCCATCTCCTTCAACCTTGCATGTGTCATTAAGAACAATAATGGAAAATATACAATGTGTATGCTTATTTAGTCCTTCTGATGTTCATCTACACATGCTTGCATCAGAAAATGTTGGAATAGTGACATGGCCATGAGCAGTCAATCATCCCAAACATCAGCAGACCGACAAGGCCAACGGTAAAGATGCATACATTATGTTCCTTGTGTGTTTACCAAACAAATATCCTCAGCTATTTGTTCATCTATGGCATGGTGAATATGTTGATGTCATCTAAAAAACATACTTTGCAGTTCACAAGAAGTATCAACAAGTGCAAGCGGGACGCCAGACATAGCACAGGCTCCGCAAACTAAGAGGTATGGTTGAAAAAATCTGCCTCCATAGTTCATCCAAGTTGTGCATCTACTTCTACATTCATGGCAGGGAAAAAAAAAAAAAAAAATAATTCACATTACCATTCAAATTACTTTTCCTTTTCAAAAATTGTCACTAGGTCTAAACTTGTAACACCCAAAATACTATCAATAGAGGGCTTGAAAAACCGTCGAACTGGACAAGTGTTCATCGGGGACATAATGGTCGTCTATATCACCTACTTGGACAAGGAAAACAAAACTAGATCCATTATGCGTGCTGACATGACAGACAAAGAGGCCCTCATGACAGTCACACTAACTATTCCTACACAACTTGTACACAAACATGCAAAAAAGATATTTCCAGGTAATGGAATATCCATTACAAATTTTAATATATTGCCCAAAAAAGTATATGATCGTCGTGATTGTGATCAGATTATATCGCTCAACGAAACAATTATCGTGGAAAAAATCCCCGCTATTTGTTCAGAATATTGTTTCGTCCCGGACACAACTATCAACCAACTTGCACAGAGCAACGACATTTACCAAATCATAACCATTGGCGCAGCTGTGACACTCGTGAGAAAACTTGGCTCGCAACACATTCTCCATATAAAATATGGAAATTCAAACAACGACAAGGCAATGGTACTGTTCTCCATATCCAGTTTTGTCCTTTTCTTTTGCATGTCCATGTATCTCGGTTAAGTTAAACAAATACTACACTGTTCCATGTTGCAGCTGCAATTGTTCGATACCTATTCAAATTTGTTTTCGTCAGTCGAACAACAATTGCATAAAGGGAAATTCCCACTTATGCTCTTTAAAAATATAACAAAGAAAAGAGATGGTAAAAAAAGGATCTTCCGCACAACTCAATCAACATTTGTAACAAAGTTGTGAGAAGACATAGTACAAGATCTCAAGAAGCTAAATAACTCTACAACTGTTGTGTGTATACATCTACAGTTTCATCCTCACTNTTGCAATTGTATATTATATTGTTCAATATATTAACTCATGTGCTCACGTTTCCAGGTCGAAGGTGTTTTGGTTGCAACAAATGTGTATTCGACCCCCTTTGAGTCTATGTGTGAGAAATGCAACTATCCTGCTTCTGCTTCTACTTTGATAAGTGATGATATGATTGATTGTCTGCGATGCAGTAAAAAATGTCCATACATATATATACATTGCCTCAATGCTGCTATCCGAACCGTCGACAACACAATTGTGCATTGTACAATTCAATAGCCTCTATTACAAGATGTGCTTCTTGAGTTAGCAGAATTTCCATATGAAGCATACCTATAGAAAAAGGCAAAGAGTGTCTACATGCTGCGCGACTTTCAGATACATAGAAAATTTACCTTGAATGAGGACAATGAGATATTCCATATCGGCTGGAAAAAAAAATTGGATCAAAATTTGTCAGGAAACGAAAACCAATGTGACAATGTTTTTTTTATATATATCGAATTGTTTGATATATAATGGGATTCCATTTCTTGTTCAATATATCAATACAATTGGTGTTTACTTAGTTCTTGGTTGTATGCTTCGCTCTGAAAAATTAATAATACATTCAGGATCTTCACAGTTTTTCTATGATCTTAAAGACTATAGAGGACATGCTTTGCCCTTTGATATAAGGTATGTGACGCAAATGTGGTATGTGGCTCATTTTAGCACTTTTTCTTGATCGATGAACTTACCAAAATTAATCTCTTGGAATAATTTGAAATAAAAGAATATATACTATGCGAAGTCCAATGGAATTATCATATCAACGAGAGGACATCAAAATTCAAATTTGTTGTTGTTATACTTGCGATGAAGTTGACAGTACAATAAATTTTCTTAGACATCCCAAAATTGATTTTCCTTGTAGCTTTTTTACGCTTCTCTTATACAAGAAAATCCTGGAAACTATAAGCATGGCTCGCTGTATCTTTTCCTTCATTGAAGAACCTGTTCACATGTTTAATGCACTTCATAGTTACTGTTAAGACCATCAATGGGGATTTGTTACACCAATTCCCGCTTCCAAAAATTGTCATCCCCTTTCTTTTTTACCCTCTACTTTCCCTTTCTGGTTACTTACTCATTTTTGGTGAATTATCTGGGTGCGGAAGTTGGCATATTCACATGTTCAGATTTCCACTTACTTTTATATCACCAGCCCGACCGACCGCTTCCCCATTTCATATTGAACAAAATTTTTGGATCGCATTTTCCCGCATAGGCGGGTTCAACATTGTGTTTCCATTGTTCTGTTGTCTGCAAATAACTGATGCAGGAGAATCGCTCCAAGCCAGCCATGCGCTAGCCAGCCAACACATCAACGCGCGCATTCAATGGAGAGAGAGAGGCACAACCCTCTCGTCTTTCAAATTTTGAATTTGGAATTTAATGTATTAAATGCTTGTAGGGCCAAAGAGCCAAAAGGTCATGCATATGTGCAGGCTTTAGTTAAATATCGCCTTAAATGGTTGTAAGGCTGAGATCTAGATACGATTCGGACTAGACAACCATTCATTGTAAGTTGAATGTAGTTAATGAAGAGTAGGTAGCTTGGAGGGAAGATCTCGAGGAGCCCCCTTTTGTAAAAATATCCTTTGTATGTAGGATTAGTTGGTAGAGTTCTGCATGAGTAGAGAAGGAAGATAGGAGAGAGAGTCGAGACTCTGTTGCAGTCCGAGCTCGAACCACATTGTAATCAGGCATTCTTGTTTAATATAAAACATAACGGTTTTTCCTGCAATGAATCTGTGTATGTTGATGAATGCCATATGTGTGTTTATGATATGTTGTAGATGTATGTTAAGTTTCATTTGCAGGGATAGATAGATTTTCCTATCTGTGGGTTCTTTGATTTCAGATTTGGGTTATTTATGGCTTCATGCAAGAGTGCACGACAGAACGCTGTGGGTTCTGAAAGCCAATGCAAGGAGTGCACTTCTGAATTTTGCGAAATTTCAGACCAAGACGTGCCAGGAGGGCGCACCAGCTGAATTCACTGACTCAAGGGAGAAGCCTCAAGGTTGCTAAATATCTTGGAGGTGAGACTGTGCAGAGGAAAGAAAAGAGAAGACAAAACTATTGAGGGTTTTGTAGATCTCTTCCAGGAGGGCATTGAGCAAGTGCATAGAGTGCACATGAGAAATATGTTTCGAGTTCAGTGAGAAGATAGAGTCACTGAAGATTTTGTGGAAGCTCTGCCAGGAGGGCATTGAGAAAGTGCAAAGAGTGCACAGAGGAACTCTTGTTTGAGTTCAGAGAGGAAAGAGAAGTGTCAAGGGAAGACCTTCACAGGGTTACTGAACACCCTGCAGGCTCAGCAAGGTGTGCTTGAGCATGAAGTCTCCAGAGGGCATCTCCATCCCTTCAAGGAGAGAAAGGGACAGGGACCATAGAGGTCCGAGCTATTGAAGCTCAAGGAGGAAAAAGACCTGTGCAAGGAGTGCACCATGCCAACACTTGAGTGAAGTGTTGATAGACAACCATCTAAAGGCTCATCAAGCACAAAGAGTGAGTGCAGGAAGAATTTGTTTCAAGTTTTGAAGCTTAGAGGAGATAACACCTTTTCGTGCAAAGAGACCCTGCAAGGAGTGCAGAAGTCAGGAAACCTTTCAAGGTTTCAGAGAAGACAAAGCTCAGGAGGAATAGTGCCTTTGCGCATAGAGCCATAGCCGAGAGGAGCAAAAGGCCAAGGAAAACCTCTGAGGGTTCAGAGTCAACAAAGCTCAGGAGGGACAACGTCCTAAGGATACAGGCGAGACCGAGAATACAGGCTTCGCAGCAGAAGACAAAGGCCGAGGCCTTTTGGAGAAAGAAAATCCTCCAAGGAGAAGGAAGAAGCAGAAGCTCAGGAGGGAGATACAACTGTCGTTAGATCAGCTGAAGAAGGAATATCTGGACCATTGAGTTTCACGTCCAGGTGCAGGAAGGAAAGTGCAGAAGGAAGGGATCTGGGCCGTCAGATCTTGTACAAAGACCTGACAACCGTTGGATCCAAAAGGAAGTCACACAGGAGAGTAGAAACAGATGACGGAGTTACTTCGCAGAGAAGTGCGAAAGGCTGTGAGTCATTAGATATCGTAGATCGGTGAGAAGGTTAAAGGGAGTGTCTTTCGGCACCCACAATCTCAAGAAGGATAACGACCGTTGGATCAAAACCAACGAGAGCCATTGGATCTCGCATGAGAATTCCTATTTCGGAATTCGGGGATTGGAGAGGCGAGGAGAAGGAGTCGCAGCATCGTGAACTCTCGGTTCGCGAACTCTCGAAAAGATCAGGATCATCCATTTGTGGAGGACGCATGGAAAATATCTGAGAACCATCGGGATTTCGGGACCCGAAAGTTTGGAGAACCAAGAGTTGGTCGCAGCGGAATCGTGAAATCGTGAATTCTGAAACCCCAAAAAGTAGACTGGGATCGCGGAGAGGATTTCGGTATTTTGGGTACCGGAGGATACAAAGGGAAAGAGTCGGGACACTTGACCCACAAAGTCCCGAAAGGATTTGGGCCGTCAGATTAGGGAATATCTCAGCCGTAGATCACATGGACAAGACCTAAGCGGGGAGCTTGTCACTCGCCAGCCATTTCAGCATTTTGGGGTTCGGGTTTTCAGAAATCTCGAAGACAAGGATTCAGGGGCACTTTGCATTGAAAGTCCCGAACTTGCGAAACGCGACATATCTTAGAGTGGGGCTGCGGTCACACATTTTGGCAATTCAGGATTCGGCATTTCGGCCATCCTGAGGACAAGGATTCAGGCAATCGGTGTTGGAAATCCCGAAGTCGCAAAACGCGACGCGCCTTTGGAATAGGGTTGTGGTCACGGTGGAAGTGGTCACAGGGACTGAGGTTTGGCTAGAGGCTAACCATATTTGAAGCTATTTCGGCATTTCAACATTTCGACGTTCGATAGATCGAGGAGCCAAGAAACTTGACATCAGGATTCCCGAAGTCGTGAAATGCGACACACCTTCGGAGTTAGGCTGCGGTCACGGAGGAAGCGGTCATATGGACGAGATATGGGTTGGGGCTAATGGTTGTTGAGCCCTTTAAGTATTTCGACATATCGGGTTTCAGAGGATCGAGGAGTCAGAGGACTCTGCAGCAGGATTTCGAAAGACGCGAAACCCGAAAAGCATTTCTTGGCTTGGTCGAAGGGTGAAGACTCACGCCTTGTGCATGTTCGCCCAGGTGGAGTTTTCGGGAAAGGACCTGTGGATCAAATTTGTGGGGTTCCAAGGAAGGCCCGAAGGAACCATTTCAGTTCTACGAATCCGAAGG
Source organism: Picea sitchensis (assembly GCA_010110895.2). NCBI lineage: Eukaryota > Viridiplantae > Streptophyta > Pinopsida > Pinales > Pinaceae > Picea > Picea sitchensis. The sequence goes on along the minus strand of SNQJ01S0028558.1, from coordinate 48,400 downwards.
AAGAGCGATCCTGTGCAGATTCTGGCCCGAGGGTTGGGGGTCTGCATCAGTTTGGTATCAGAGCCACTTTCTGTCTGTAGACTGTAGGCAGAGGGAGGCAGAGTAGATAGACTCTGATACACACCATAAAGTGGTATAAGAGCCACTTTGTGTCGGTATATTGCAGGCAGAAGGAGGCAGAGGAGCTAAAGGAAGGAAATACTCTGATACACATCAAAGTGGTATCAAAGCAGGATTTTGCCCGTATATTTCAGGCAAAAGAGGAAGGCAAAGTGTTGAGACTCTATGGAGATTTTTGCAAGGTGTGCAGCAGTCAATAGACAGTCAGGTTGACTGTAAGGAGATGATGGAAGTGCTCTCAGTTGCAGAGTGACAGCAAAAGACTTTCCAGGAGGGCAGGTAGAAGGTGAAGATGGCTACTGAAGGCCATCGACGCAATGGAAAGAAGAACCACCAGCATCAAAGCAAGGATGTGATGGATAAAGAGCTCACTGAGATAAGAGCGAGGATGGAGGCGCTTTCACTACAGATGAAGCAGGATGAAAAATCGCATTGGGTATATGAATGGCCTCTGAGGAGGAAAGCAAAGTGGCTAGTCAAGGAATTGTTGGCTAAAAGATAGTGGAGGCTGTTGAAGGAATGGTTGAGGCATGTTGAAAACCTCAACGAACCAGAGGAGGAAGTGGTTCATGTGTGTGAGCCAGAAGCTAGGAGAAATATCAATGATGAAGAGGAGAAGAGATCACTGGAAGATCTCATGAACTGCCAGGAGGGCAGAGAGGAATTTTTCGATTGCCAGGAGGGCAATGAAATTAGATCACTGAAGGATCTCATAGACTGTCAGGAGGACAGTGAGGGAAATTTATGTTGCCAGGAGGGAAATAATATGAGATTAGTTGAAGATCTCAAAGACTGCCAGGAGGGAAGAATAGAAAATTCAGATTGCCAAGTGGGCAATGAGATGGGATCATTGGAGGATCTCATAAACTGCCAGGTGGACAAAGGTAAAAGTTCAAATTGCCAAGTGGGCAATGAGATGGGGTCATTGGATCTCATAGACTGCCAAGTGGGCAGCAGAAAATTCCCAAATTGCCAGGTGGGCAAGGGAACAAAAGTGAGACTGTCTGAAAGTCTTGGGAGCTCAGAAGTGAGTTCATGTCAGCAAGGAGTGCTGATAGAGATGGGATCGATTGATCTCATAGACTGTCAGGTGGGCAAAGAAGAAATCCCATATTTCCAGGTGGGCAAGGGAGAGAATATGAGCTCAGAGGTGAGTTCATATCAGCGAGGAAAGCTGATAGAGGAAGATCAGAAGAGCATTCTGATGATTGGAGGAATTGAGGTATTCCTGCCATATAGATCAGTTGAGGCCAGAATATGTGTTGCATAGGTAGCAACAGAAGACAGACAGCCAGCAGAGACTGTCATGGAAGAAGGAGGGGAGCAGACACTAATGTCTATCCCAGCAGAAGGAAAAGAGCATTCGAAAGAATGGCTCAAAATTTTCAGCCAGGAAGCTGAAACAGAGACGACTGCAACACTGAAGCTTGCAGCAGGAGAGGAAGAGGAGGAGGCAGACAACATAGATTTTTCTGATCTATATCAAGAATTGGAAGCCCTGGAGAGAAGGGTGATGGTGCAGAGCATGCACATCCAACAGATCAGGTTGGAAGTAGATGAAGGGAAATTCCAGTCTGAGGAGCAGCTGGAGGAAGCTGGAGACATGCTAGCAACAGAAATGGTAGCAACAAAACTGCCACAGGGAGAAAATGAGCAACAACTCAGTGATAGGATTGCAGAGTTGGAGTCTGCAGAAGAGTGGAAAGCTAAGGCCACAGGAGATGGAGAAGATGGCATGGGAGATCTAGTTGATCTACCCATTTGCAAGGAAGAAGTGTAGTGGAGCAGACTGCAAAGATAGAGCCAGCCATGGGAGCAGTTGGATGAGGTGATAGAGGAGATTAGAAGGCTGATGTCGAGGTCAGCAACAGAAACTGCCAGTGAAGGGAAGCTGAGTAGAGGAATACCTGCAAGAGTAGTAGCAGCAGTAGCAACAACAACGAAGAGATGGAGCACATGGACAGCTCCAGAGAACTGTTTGGGATCCAGGTGGATTTCAACAGCGATGCTGGGAAGCTCATGAGCAGGAGCTCATGAATTTTTCACAGCAGAGGAGTATGATGCAGGAACATCGCCCCAAGCCAGCCAGCACATCAACGCGTGCATTCAATGGAGAGAGAGAGGCGCAACCCTCTCGTCTTTCAAATTTTGAATTTGGAATTTAATGTGTTAAATGCTTGTAAGGCTGAAGAGCCGAAAGGTCATGCATATGCGTAGGATTTAGTTAAAGATCGCCTTAAATGGTTGTAAGGCTAAGATATAGATCCGATTCGGACTAGACAACCATTCATTGTAAATTGAATGTAGTTAATGAAGAGTAGGTAGCTTGGAGGGAAGAGCTCGAGGAGCCCCCTTTTGTAAAAAGATCCTTTGTATGTAGGAATAGTTGGTAGAGTTCTGCAAGAGTAGAGAAGGCAAATAGAAGAGAGAGTCGAGAATCTGTTGCAGTCCAAGCTCGAACCACATTGTAATCAGGCATTCTTGTTTAATACAAAACAGAGTAGTTTTTCCTGCAATGATTCTTTGTATGTTGATGAATGCCATATGTGTGTTTATGATATGTTGTAGATGTATGTTAAGTTGCATTTATAGGGACAGATAGATTTTCCTATCTGTGGGTTCTTTGATTTTAGGTTTGGGTTCTTTGTGGCTTCATGCAAGAGTGCATGACAGAACGCTGCGGGTTCAGAAAGCGAGTGCAAGGAATGCACTTCTGAATTCTGTGGAATTTCAGACTGAGACGTGCCAGGAGGGCGCACCAGCTGAAGTCACTGACTCAAGGAAGAAGCCTCAAGGTTGTTGAATACCTTGGAGGTGAGACTGTGCAGAGGAAAGCACAGAGAAGACATAACTACTGAGGGTTCTATAGAGCTCTGCCAGAAGGGAATTGAGCAAGTGCATAGAGTGCACAGGAGAACTCTGTTTCGAGTTCAGTGAGAAGACAGAGTCACTGAAGATTCTATGGAAGCTCTACCAGGAGGGCATTGAGAAAGTGAAAAGAGTGCTTAGAGGAATTCTTTTTCGAGTTCAGAGAGGAAAGAGAAGTGTCAAGGGAAGACCTTCACAGGGTTACTGAACACCCTGCAGGCTCAGGAAGGCATGCTTGAGTAGGAAGTCACCAGAGGGCATCTCCATCCCTTCAAGGAGAGAAAGGGACATGGACCATAGAGGTCCGAGCAGTTGAAGCTCAAGGAGGACAAAGACCTGTGCAAGGAGTGCACCAGGCCAACACTTGAGTGAAGTGTTGATAGACAGCCGTCTAAAGGCTCGTCAAGCACAAAGAGTGAGTGTAAGAAGAATTTGTTTCAAGTTCTGAAGCTCAAAGGAGATAGCACCTTTTTGTGCAAAGAGATCCTGCAAGGAGTGCAGAATTCGGGAAACCTTTCAAGGTTTCAGAGAAGACAAAGCTTAGGAGGAACGGTGCCTTTGCGCACATAGCCATAGCTGAGAGGAGCAGATGGCCAAGGAAACCCTCTGAGGGTTCAGATTCAACAAAGCTCAGGAGGGACAACGTCCTAAGGATACAGGAGAGACCGAGAATACAGGCTTCGCAACATAATACAAAGGACGAGGCCTTTTGGAGCAAGAAAATCTTCCAAGGAGAAGGAAGAAGCAGAAGCTCAGGAGGGAGTTACAGCTGTCGTTAGATCAGTTGGAGAAGGAAGATCTGGACCGTTGAGTTTCGTGTCTAGGCGCAAGAAGGAAAGTACATGAGGAAGGGATCTAGGCCATCAGATCTTGTACAAAGACCCGACAACCGTCGGATCCAGAAGGAAGTCACATAGGAGAGCAGAAACAAACGACGGAGTTACTTCATAGAGAAGTGCGAAAGGTTGTGAGCCGTTAGATCTCGCAGATCGACGAGAAGGTTAAAGGGAGTGTCTTTTGGCACCCACAAGATTAGGAAGGATAGCGACCGTTGGATCCAAACCAACGAGAGCCATTGGATCTCGCATGAGAATTCTCGTTTTGAAATTTGGGGATTGGAGAGGTGAGGAGAAGGAGTCCTTGCATCGCGAACTCTCGGTTCGCAAAGTCTTGAAGAGATCGCGACCATCCATTTGTGGAGGAAGCGTGGCAGAGATCCGGGAACCATCGGGATTTCAGGAATTGAAAGGTTGGAGGACCAAGAGTTGGTCGCAGTGGAATCGCGAAATCGCGAATTCCGAAACCCTGAAAAGTAGACTACGGTCGCGGGGAGGATTTTGGTATTTCAGGTACCAGAGGATACAAAGGGAAAGAGTCGGGACTCTTGACCCATGAATTCTCAAAAGGATCTGAGTCATCGGATTAGGAAACATCTCAGCCATAGATCATGTGGACAAGACCCAAGCGAGGAGCTTTTCACTTGCCAGCCATTTCGGCATTTCGATGTTCGGGTTTCAGAAATCCCGAAGACAAGGAGTCGAGGGCGCTTTGCATTGAAAGTCCTGAAGTTGTGAAACGTGATGTATCTTATAGTGGGGGCTGCGGTCACACATTTCGACAATTTGGGATTCGACATTTCGGCCATCTCGAGGACAAGGAGTCGGGCAATCTGTCTTAGAAATCCCAAAGTCTCAAAACGCAACGCGCCTTTGGAATAGGGCTATGGTCACGGTGGAAGTGGTCACATGGACTGAGGTTTGGCCAGGGGCTAACCATCTTTGAAGCCATTTCGACATTTCAACATTCAAAAGATCGAGGATCCAAGAAACTCGACATCAGGATTCTCGAAGTCGTGAAACACGACACACCTTCGGAGTTAGGCTGTGGTCATGGAGGAAGCGGTCACATGGAAGAGATGTGGGCCCGGGCTAATGGTTGTTGAGCCCTTTCGGTATTTCGACATATTGGGTTTCAAAGGATCGAGGAGTCAGAGGAATCTACTGCAGGATTTCCGAAGACGCAAAATCCAAAAAACATTTCTTGGCTTGGCCGAAGGGTGAATACTCACGCCTTGTGCATGTTCACGTAGGTGGAGTTTTCGGGAAAGGACCTGTGGATCAGATTCGTGGGGTTCCAAGGAAGGCCCGAAGGAACCATTTCGGTTCTGCAGATCCAAAGGAAGAGCGATCCTATGTGGATTCTAGCCCGAGGGTCGGGGGTCTGCATCAATAACACTCATACTTCCGCAATCTACAAATTAGCAAACGAATTCCCCTCTATCTTGTTTTTAGCACTTTTCCTTGATCAATGAAGTCAACAAAATTAATCTCCTGGAATAATTTGAAATAAAAGAATATATACTGTGTGAATTCCAATGGAACTATCATATCAACGAGAGGACATTAAAATTCAAATTCATCATTTTTATACTTGCAGTGAAGCTGACAGTACAATAACTTTACTTACACATCCCAAAATTGATTTTCTTGTAGCTTTTCAACGCTTCTCTTATACAAACAGATCCTAGAAACTATAATCATGGATCGCTATATCTATTCCTTGATTGAAGAACATGTTCACATGTTTAATGCACTTCATAGTTACTGTTAAGACCATCAATGTTCTTTCTTACACCAATTCCCGCTTCCAAAAATTGTCATCCCCTTTTCTTTTTTCCCTCTGCTTTCCATTTCTGGTTAGTTACTCTGTAACACCCTGTTTCCCCCAGTTTGTAAAAATAACTATACTGGCCAAGAACTATGGAAAACTCAAAGATTATGAATGTTTGATTTGATGGACCTTTGTATAAAAGGTTCGAGGAATGTAAATGATGTGTGAATATGTGTTGCATGACTATTAGGAGGGGGATGTGCTGAAAAAGAGACCACGATGGTTGATGAAAGGTGGTGGAAGGCACCTAGAATGGTGGCATTAACTTCCACCGAACCAATACCGTATTAGTCTTTACTGGCTCAAAGACCAAAGCTTCTCTCTGGCCCTGGAATGAATTACTCGCCAGGATGGTAGGTGGGGAGGCTCCTCATGAGTTAATGAGGGGATGGGGGTGAACCGCCCATCTGTAGAAGCCCTCGGACCTGACCACAGCGGGGGAATTCGTGCCACATGCGACCTTGCAGAACAAGGCAAGAAAGGAAGTGTAGGGAGAGCAGAGCAAAGGCGACGGGGGATCACAGAAGAAAAAGGCGGAAGGGAACTCTAGAGAGACAGAGAAGGTCCTGAACATAGGAGAAGGAGAGTAACCTTCATCCTTGAATTTCGTTGATCCGGAAGCGGAAAGTTGAACCTCAGCATTGTGGTCTAGCTCGGGGGTGGCTAGTGGTAAATCCGTTTGGAGTCGCTGAGCGTATGGTTGGGTGGAAACGAGCACCCCTCTCAGTAGTTGCATCACACCTGGTGTTTTCTGATAAGTGTTTATATCTTGTATACTGAATTGAATATCCTGGAATGCATGCTCATGGTTTGTACACTCGAAAATGGTTTATGTATAGAAGTGTTTGCCTGGTGTTTTGATCGGAAATGGTGGATGCATGCTTATACTTGTATGACCATATTCGGTTATATATATATATATATATATATTGAACAAGTTCAGATTACGAGACCGTTCCCAAGAGATTTGTCCCATTTACTTGACTCACATGAGGCCCTGGTTGGATTTTCCCCACAGGAACCTCCTTCCAGGAAAGTTCCCTCACATTCTAGAGCCGGAGTAAGTTCCTTGAAAGGACTACCGTCTTAGTAAACCCATGAGTTTACTTAATCCCTGTCACAGAAGTTCATAGCTTGGTGATTTAGGAAGGCCTTTCAGTCTGGTCACCAAACCTAGGTATAATTACCCAAGAACACGTTGAAGAGCCATGTGATCTGAGTCGGGAAACCTTGTACGAGAGAGAGTGGGTCCCTTAGAGTTTGGTGTTTCGGTGTTTCGGCACCCGGGAAACCCAAGGGCAATTTCCCTTGTACTCTCTAGTTGCGAAATCCCGATAGGTGAAACCCCGAAACGGTATAGCGTGATTAGAGTTTGGTGTTTCGGCATTTCAGCACCCAGGAAACCCAAGGGCAAGTTCCCTTGTTGTTACACATTATTTTCGTCATCCCTATGATCGT
>SNQJ01S0028558.1:27310-41274 GCA_010110895.2 Picea sitchensis | reverse complement strand
TCAATAGTTAGATCTAGGGAAAGCGATATATTCTGTCCTGTTTTGTTCTAGATCCAGGTGGATCTAGGGAGATCGGTTTGTGTCCGCACTTACGGATTTATCCTATAACACTTGTACTCGTCAGTCGTGAAATACTGATAGGTGAAACCCCGAAACGATATAGCGTGATTAGATTTTGGTGTTTCATCATTTCGGCACTCGGGAAACCCAAGGGCAAGTTCCCTTGTACTCGGCATTCGCAAAATCCCGATAGGTGAAACCCTGAAATGGTATAGCGTGATTAGAGTTTTGTGTTTCGGTGTTTCGGCACTCGAGAAACCCAAGGGCAAGTTCCCTTGTACTCACCAGTTGTGAAATCCCGATAGGTGAAATCCCGAAACGATATAGCGTGATTAGAGTTTGGCGTTTCGGCGTTTCAGCACCCGGGAAACCGAAGCGCATGTTCCCTTGTACTCACCAGTTGCGAAATCCCGATAGGTGAAACCCCAAAATGGTATAGCGTGATTAGAGTTTTGTGTTTCGGCATTTCAGCACCTAGGAAACCCAAGGGCAAGTTCCCTTGTACTCGCCAGTCGCAAAATCCCGATAGGTGAAACCCCGAAATGGTATAGCATGATTAGAGTTTGGTGTTTCGGCGTTTCGGCACCCGGGAAACCCAAGGGAAAGTTCCCTTGTACTCGCCAGTCGCGAAATCTCGATAGGTGAAACCCCGAAATGGTATAGCGTGAATAGGGTTTCGGGTTTTGGGGTTTGAAAAGTCGAAAAGACTTGACCCTCGTGCATCACTGAGTCACGAAGTGAGGAAGGCACCGCTTAGCTTGGCTGGGGGCATAATCGACGATCACATGGAGGTGAAGCCCATGCTTGGTACTTGAGGTGTACAAGGCGGGCTTCCAATGATAGAACTGGCGAAATTGGCTTGGGAAAAGTTCCGACAGGAAGACCTAGCCTATGCTATGACTCGTAGGAACTCAAGGATTCTGTCCCTCGAGAAGAAAAAGAAAGAAAAATCCAGAAATTAATCCATTATCCCATAGTGGGTGTGTTACAAATTGGTATCAGAGCATGGTTACAACACTTGGCCTGCTTGGGCTCATGAATGGGTTGCGCAGAGACTCCATTCGAAGTATTGTTAAAAGGAGTAACTCTTTATCTTGATCCCCTCAATCAAAAGTCAAAGTTAAGAATGAAAAACCCCTATTGTGTGTATGCATGTGAAAGATAGGAATTATACACGGGTTATGAATGTATATAAATATTGACTAACAACAAGCCATTTTTTTTTCACACAAGCGAACGATCAACCACAGGAAATTACAGACGCATAGAATGGTGACTCAGCACAAGGTGGGGGAGGGCTCCCACAATAGAGATGAAGAGTCCGACGAAAGGAGGGCAATAGGGACCCCTCCAGATCTAGCTAAGACTGTGAGGAGCCTCATGGTCGAACTACAGAGCTACAAGGCTGACAACGAGAGGATGATAAAAGAGAAAGAGAAGCAAACGGAAATTAATGTAGTTTTACTGCAGAGTTTATCCGACATACAAAGACAATTGCATCATGAACCTGACACCAGTCATGTGGACCGACGACAGACAGATAAAGGTCGAAGCCCACCTGAGATACAGAAACGTGGCCATGTAAGTGGCCACACTGAGAAGATAACCTCGAGAAAGGTTCACCCCAGAGATAAGGGACAAGCGCCAGATGATTGTTCTAGAAAGGAAGTTGGCGTCTTGGAGGGATCTTCTAGCAGCAAAACTAGTTCTCATTCCCGAAGAAAACGAAAGAAGCGAAAACTTTCCAAGAGTCATAATCTCAAAGAATTCAAGAAGGCCAAACCACCCTCCTTCGATGGTGAAATAAAGAAGGGAGAGGAAGCAGAGGCTTGGTTTCTTGGACTAAAGAAGTATTTCAAAGTCCATGACTTCTCAGAAAACTTGCAGGCCCGAGTAGCCACCTTCAACTTGAATGGAAAGGCTTCCATTTGGTGGGAAGACCTTAAGAATGTGAAAGGGATTCACGAAGAGGACCTGTCTTGGGAACAGTTTGAGAGATACTTTAGAAAGAAGTATCTGTCAGAGAAATATTTTGAAGAAAAGACTAAAGAATTCTATAAATTCAAGCCGGGGCAACTCACCATAGAGGAATATGTCAGCAAATTCCTCGAGTTGCTGAGGTATGTACCCTATATAAAAGCAGAAAAGGAAAAGGTGCAATGATTCATCAGTGGACTACCTAAGGACTATCAGAACAAGATTGAATTTGATGAACCAAAGACCCTAGAAGACACTATCCGAAAGGCAATATATTGTTATGAACATCTTGGGCATCAGACAGAATCTCGCGAAGGCTAGAAGCAGAAAAATAATTCGGAATTTCAAAAAAAGGGGTTTAAGTCCCCAAGATTTAAGAATATAAAAATAACTCAAGGATGAGCTTCCCAGCCCGAAGTGTACACCAGCAAAAATTTCCCTCCTTGGGTGGAAATAAACCTTCTGGATCTTCCCCAGTAAAGACTGATAACCCAAAGAGAGAACCTTTGAAATGTTGGGGGTGTGGAGAAGAACATCTATTGGGGGACTGCCCGCACCGACAACAGAACAACCAGATAATTTACAGTGTTAAAGAATCTACCACCATCAATGACGTAGCCAGGAGTTTACCGCAGATTTATGCAGCCTTGCATAATAACCAAGCTGACCACCAAGCTTCAGTGGTGGAAATTGAAGGTATGATCACCAACCATCTAGTGTCTATTCTGATTGACCCTGGTTCAAATTTGAGTTATATAGCCCGTAAGGTTGTTGATAAATGTAAACTACAGCCACATTAAAATTCCAAGCCATGGTTGGTACAGTTAGCCACTAGCACCAAAAGAAGGGTAGCGGAGGTCATCCCAGCCTGCCAATTCATTATGGGCGAATTCCCCACCCAAGAAACCCTTAACATATTACCCCTGGGATCGTATGATCTGTTGATTGGTATGGAATGGCTAGCCACCCATAAAGATAGACTGGACTGTTACCATAAAACCTTGGAATGTGTAAGTGAAGAAGGAAGGAGGATAACCCTTCAAGGGATCCAAAAACCTGTCTCGGTGAGACAAATATTAGCTCTTCAAATGAGAAAGTACTGCAGAAAGGGATGTCCACTATATGAAATACAGGTGTTGAAGACAATTGAAGGTGACAAACCAAGCCTCGAAGACCACCCCACACTGAGAGAATACAGAGATGTATTTCCAGAAGAGGTAACCAGGTCTACCTCCAAGAAGGGACATTGACTTCTCGATAGAACTTGCACCGGGAGCAGTGCTAGTGTCTAGGACACCCTACAGGATGAGCACACCTGAGCTAGTTGAACTTAAATTACAATTGAGAGAAATGATGGATAACGGCTATGTCCGGCCCAACATGTCTCCATGGGGAGCACCAATCCTGTTTGTGAAAAAGAAAGATGGTACCCTTCGACTGTGTGTAGATTATAGACAACTCAATAAGGTAACCATAAAGAACAAGTACCCCTTACCCAGAATCGATGACCTATTCGATCAATTGGGAGGTGCCTCTATCTTTTCGAAGATTGACTTGAGATCGGGATACCATCAAGTTCGAATCAAGGGTGAAGACATCCACAAAACTGCCTTCAGGACAAGGTATGGTCACTATGAGTTTGTGGTAGTGCCATTTGGGTTAACCAATGCCCCTACCACTTTTATGTGCTTGATGAACAATGTGCTTAGCAAATTCCTAGACAAATTTGTACTAGTTTTTATTGATGATATATTAATTTACTCCAAGAATAGAGAGGAGCACGAGGAACACCTTAGGCTTGTGCTTCAAGTACTAAGAGAACATCAACTCTATGCCAAATTTAGCAAGTGTGACTTTTTCCAGATGCAAATACATTACTTGCGCCATGTCCTATCTGAAGGAGGGGTAGTAGTAGACCCTGGAAAGATCATGTCTATCATGGAATGGCCTACCCCAAGGGACATTTCAGATATCAGATCCTTTATGGGCTTAGCAGGATACTATAGGAGATTTATAAAATGATTTTCCAGGATTGGGTGTCCAATCACTACCCTCTAGAAGAAGGGGACTAAATTCGTGTGGACACAAAAATGTGAAGAAAGATTTCAAACCCTGAAACATCTACTGACCCACGCACCCGTGTTGAATATCGTCGATCCCGAAGCTAACTTCCTCATGTGCACAGATGCCTGCAAGGAAGGGCTCGGAAGAGTCCTTATGCAAGGAGAAAGTGTGATCTGCTATGAATCCCGAAAATTGAATGAGCATGAAGTCAACTATGTGACCCATGATCTAGAGTTGGTCGTCATAGTGCATGCCTTAAAAATGTGGAGGCATTACCTCCTGGGAAGAAAATTTGTACTTATGACAGACCACTGTGGATTGCGATATTTGTTTGACCAACCGAAGCTTAATGCCATACAAGCTAGGTGGATGGCCCTCCTTGGTGAGTTTGATTTTGAAATCAAACATATTAAGGGAAAGGAAAATAGGGTGGCCGATGCCCTTAGCAGAAGAGTGAAAACAATTCACCTAGCAGCGGTAAGCACCTGCGAGATGGATGTCAAGGAAAGAGTAAAAAATGCACAAGAAACAAACCCATTCTTCCAGACCGTGACTTCGTACCTGGAGCAAGAACCCACAGGGATAAAGTATGAAGGCTACCAGATGATGGAAGGAGGTCTACTCACTTACAAAAACAAATTGTATATTCCAAATTGTGACGAATTGAAGAGGTTCATAATGGATGAACTACATAAAAGACCCTATACTGGTCATCCAAGATACCAGAAGATGATCACGTCCACCAGGAAACAATTCTATTGGCCTGGATTGAAGAAAGACATAGCTGAGTACTTAGCCAAATGCATAGAATTCCAACAGGTTAAAGCAGAACACCGACACCCAGCAGGATTATTACAACCTCTACCAATTCCAGAATGGAAATGGGAAACCATATCCATGGATTTCATCACCAGATTACCAACCTCGACCAAACATAATGACGCCATCATGGTAGTGGTGGATAAATTGAGCAAGTCCGCTCATTTTATCCCCGTCAAGTTGACTTGTAAGGCAATAGACATCGCCAACGTATTCATGAAGGACATATTCAGACTGCATGGTATGCCGAAAGAGATCATGTCTGACAGGGACACGAAATTTACTTCCAACTTTTGGAAATCACTGATGGTTGGTTTGGAAACCAAGTTACTATTTAGCACAGCCTATCACCCCCACACTAATGGACAGACGAAAAGGGTGAACCAAATACTAGAATACATGTTAAGGATGCATGTAATGCATCAACCCAAAAAGTGGGAAGATTACTTGCCACTGTTGGAATTCGCCTACAACAACGACTACCAAGAATCCCTGAAGACGAGTCCTTTCGAAGTCCTCTACGACAGACCGTGAAACACTCCAATCAGTTGGAGTAATCCTGTAAACAAAATTTCTATTAGACTTGACATGTTGAAAGAAATGGAACAATAAGTGATTTAGATAAAACAAAATCTAAAGGTCGCTCAGAACCGACAGAAAATTTACGCCGATCGAAAGAGAACTCCAAGAGAGTTCCAGGCAGGAGACCATGTATATCTCAGAGTTAGGCCCAGGAAGAGTTCCCTGAAAATGGGATCTTGTGCCAAGTTGGCACCTCGGTATTACAGACCCTTTGAATTTCTATATAGAGTAGGCCCTGTAGCCTATAGGCTAGCACTTCCTCCCACAGTAAAGGCAGATAATGTTTTCCATGTTTCATTATTGAAGAAATATGTACACGATTCTAATCATGTAATCGAATGGTCTGTGATCAAAGTGGAACCGGAGGGAGAATTCCTGCCAGAACCTCAATGCATACTGGACAGAAAGGAAACCCCTCTCAGGAACCGAACCATTGCACAGTTCAAGGTGCAGTGGAAACATTTTGGCCCAAATGAGGCTACGTGGAAAATGGAAGATGCCATGAAATAGGCATATCCAATTTTGTTTACTTCTGTACTTACACGTCCTATTGATAGATAGAACATCGAGGATGATGTTCCTTTAAGGGGGAGGGAATTGTAACACCCTGTTTCCCCCAGTCTGTAAAAATAACTATACTGGCCAAGAACTATGGAAAACTCAAAGATTGTGAATGTTTGATTTGACGGACCTTTGTATAAAAGGTTCGAGGAATGTACTAAATGATGTGTGAATATGTGTTTCATGACTACTGGGAGGGGGGTGTGTTGAAAAAGAGACCACGATGGCTGATGAAAGATGGTGGAAGGTACTTGGAATGGTGGTGTTAACTTCCACCGAACCAATACAGTATTGGTCTTTACTGGCTCAAAGACCAAAGCTGTTCTCTAGCCCTGGAATGAATTACTCGCTAGGATGGTAGGTGGGGAGGCTCCTCATGAGTTAATGAGGGGATGGGGGTGAACCGTCCATCCGTAGAAGCCCTTAGACCCGACCACAGTGGGGGAATTCCTGCCACACACGACCTTGTAGAACAAGGCAAGAAAGGAGGTGTGGGGAGAGCAGAGCAGAGGCGACGGGGGATCGCAAAAGCAAAAGGCGGAAGGGAACTCTGGAGAGATAGAGAAGGTCCTGAATAGAGGAGAAGGAGAGTAACCTTCGTCCTTGACTTCCGTTGAGCCGGAAGCAGAAATTTGAACCTCAACATCGTGGTCTAGCTTGGGGGTGGCTAGTGGTAAATCCGTTTGGAGTCGCTGAGCCTACGGTTGGGTGGAAACGAGCACCCCTCTCAGCAGTTGCGTCACACATGGTGTTTTCTGATAAGTGTTTATATCTTGTATCCTGAATTGAATATCCTGGAATGCATGCTCATGGTTTGTACACTCATAAATGGTTTCTGTATAGAAGTGTTTGCTTGGTGTTTTGATCGAAAATGGTGGATGCATGCTTATACTTGTATGACCATATTCAGTTTATATATATATATTGAACAAGTTCAGATTACGAGATCGTTCCCAGGAGATTTGTCCCATTTACTTGACTCAGGCGAGGCCCTGGTTGGATTTTCCCTTCAGGAACCTCCTTCCGGGAAAGTTCCCTCACATTCCAGAGCTGGAGTAAGTTCCTTGAAAGGACTATCGTCTTAGTAAACCCATGAGTTTACTTAATCCCTGTCACAGAAGTTCATAGCTCAGTGATTTAGGAAGGCCTTTCAGTCTGGTCACCAAACCTAGGTATAATTACCCAAGAACACGTTGAAGAGCCACGTGATCTGAGTCGGGAAACCTTGTACAAGAGAGAGTGGGTCCCTCAGAGTTTGGTGTTTCGGCGTTTCGGCACCCGGGAAACCCAAGGGCAAGTTCCCTTGTACTCTCCAGTCGCGAAATCCCGATAGGTGAAACCCCGAAACGGTATAGTGTGATTAGAGTTTGGTGTTTCAGCATTTCGGCACCCAGGAAACCCAAGGGCAAGTTCCCTTGTACTCGCCAATCGCGAAATCCCGATAGGTGAAACCCTGAAACGGTATAGCGTGATTAGAGTTTGGTGTTTTGGTGTTTCGGCACCCGAGAAACCCAAGGGCAAGTTCCCTTGTACTCGCCAGTCACGAAATTCCGATAGGTGAAACCCCGAAACAGTATAGCATGATTAGAGTTTGGTGTTTCGACATTTCGGCACCCGGGAAACCCAAGGGAAATTTCCCTTGTACTCGCCAGTTGCGAAATTCCGATAGGTGAAACCACGAAACGGTATTGCGTGATTAGAGTTTGGTGTTTCGACGTTTCGGCACCCGGGAAACCCAAGGGCAAGTTCCCTTGTACTTGCTAGTCATGAAATCCCGATAGGTGAAACCCCGAAATGGTATAGCGTGATTAGATTTTGGTGTTTCAGCGTTTCAGCACCCGGGAAACCCAAGGGCAAGTTCCCTTGTACTCGCCAGTCGCGAAATCCCAATAGGTGAAACCCCGAAATGGTATAGTGTGAATAGGGTTTCGGGTTTTGGGGTTCGAAAAGTCGAAAAGACTCGACCCTCGTGCATCGCTAAGTCACGAAGTGAGGAAGGCGCCGCTTGGCTTGACCTGGGGCGTAATCGATGATCACAAGGAGGTGAAGCCCACGCTTGGTACTTGAGGTTTACAAGGCATGCTTCCAATGATAGAATCGACGAAATTGGCTTGGGGAAAGTTTCGACAGGAACACCTAGCTTGCGCTATGACTCGTAGGAACTCGGGGATTCTGTCCCTCGAGAAGAAAAAGAAAGAAAAATCTGGAAAATGCTGTAGTGGGTGTGTTACATACTCGTTTTTCGGAAAATGTCTAGGTGCGAGAGTTCACGGATTCACATCTTCAGATTTCCATTTACTTTTATATCACCAACCTAACCAACCGTTTCCCCGTTTCATATTGAACAAACTTTTTTTATCGCGGCTTCCTGGATAGGCGGGTTCAACATTGCGTTTGCATTGTTTTGTCGCCTGCAAACAACACCCGGACTTCTGTGATCTACAAATTAGCAAACAAATTCCCCTTTATCTCGTTTTTAGCACTTTTCCTTGATCGATGAACTTAGCAAAATTCATCTCCTGGAATAATTTGAAATAAAATAATATACACTATGCGAAATCCAATGGAACTATCATATCAATGAGAGGACATTAAAATTCAAATTCATCATTGTTATACTTGCGGTTAAGCTAACAATACAATAACTTTACTTAAACATCCCAAAATTGATTTTCTTGTAGCTTTTCGATGCTTCTCTTATACAAATAGATCCTGGAAAATATAATCATGCCTCGCTTTCTTATACCAATTCCCGCTTCCGAAAATTACCATGCCCTTTCTTTTTTCCCTCAACTTTCCCTTTCTGGTTACTTACTCATTTTTTGGAAAATGTCTAGGTGTGGGAGTTGGCGATTCACGTCTTCAGATTTCCCCTGTTACTTTTATATCACCAACCCGACCGACTGCTTCCCCGTTTCATATTGAACAAACTTTTTGAATCATGGGTTCCCAGATAGATGGGTTCAACATTGCGTTTCTATTGTTCTGCCGCCTGCAAACAACACACGGACTTCCGCGATCTACAAATTAGCAAACAAATTCCCCTTTATCTCTTTAGCTTTCACTTTTTGTTTACTTGGTCCTTTTCCCGAATGTCTGATGCTTTTATATACAACACCCGAAGTTACACAATATACAAATTGACCCTCGAAATTCGTCATTGTCTCCTGTTGCGTGTTACGCATTTTTTTCAACAGTTGGGGTATACAATTTGACCATCGGCCCCTCATGTCTCTTGAGTAAATATTTTGGGCCTGTTTTCAATCCCGTTAATATTTCTTGTTCCGACTATGTCTAATGCTTTTATATCACGAGTCCGACCAACCGATTATCCATTGCATACTTGGCCATTATTACCATCATCAGTTCCTGGCCAAGATTGCTCAACATTGCGCTTCCACTGTTCCGCTACGTACAAAGAGCACCCAAAATTCCACGATACACAAATTGATGGCCGAAATATGTCGTTGTGACGTGCAATTTGAACATCATCCCCTTACGTCTCCTGGGTATATCTTGTGGCCCTATTTTTGAAACTCGCCCAACTTCTTTCCATACTTAGGAGTTTCTTGAAATCTATTTCGCGGATTGGCGGGATGACGAAATGTGCAATGCTTGCTCGCTCTTCACCATCTCCTCTACCTTCGTACTTCTTTCTAGATATGCAATTAAATATTTAATGCTAGTAGTTCATCGTGCAAGAACTATTAAGATTGTCATTAATGTCCGGAAGGCCGAAGAATATTTTTCATTAATACGAATTAAACCAAGTTTTGCGGAGAAGAATGTTATCCTTTCCAAATATTCATTTCAAACATGATGTAATTCTTAATCGTTCTTTGTCGTCACCGCCACCTTCGCACTTTTTTCTAAATATGCAATTAGTAAGGTTTAATGGAAACAACTCATTACGCATGAACCTTGGAGATTGTCATTGATCAGCGAAAGGCTCGAGCAGATCTTCCATTGATATGCATTAAACCAAGATTTGCGGACGGTTATATTATCCCTCCCCAATTTTCATTTCAAACATCATCTGGAGCAAACAAAAATTCTCGTTAACTTATGGAAGCAGTTCTACAGTAGCTCTGTCCATATACAGTAAACACCTTTGGACATGGCCAGAGGTAACAGTATTCCAGGGCATATTCTTACTACTCGTCTCCCTCCGCCCAGGAGAAAAAAAGGAGATGGTCCCTTGGTGCACCGAGAGATATATTTCAAGCCAAAGAATTCCAAGGCAACCCTGCCTGCTCAGACAACTTTCCGACTTGCATTGATACTTGGTGCAGATGTTGAAGCGATGGATTTCGAGCCGGAAGAAGATGATCTGATCGACGATGATACGTCAATGGATGATGGAAATGCAAAGACTAGTCCCACTACTGCGCCAAATTTGAAATCAAATATAACGGGCGACACTTCCCGACTCAACGATGGTAGTCCTGACAACACCAAGGAGTTACGGAAAAGAAACCAACGTTGAATGCAATAGCCACTTTGCAGCTCGAAAGTAGGAATTCTAGAGGTCCATATTAGTCTGTTCTGGACGGAAGTCTTTCATTGTAAGGAAATGATCTGTTGATGCTCCCAGATATATATTTCAAGCCAAAAAACTATTCAATTGCTGGACCACTTCCCTGTTCTCTAGATATGCAATTAACATCTTAGGGAATGAGGAACAAAACTCCCACTGGTGCAAGGCATATTCCTACTAGTCATCTCCTTCCGCCCAGAATGGACTAATTTGGGCCTCTAGAATTGCACATGCAACCTGTGTCCCTAAATTTTTCAAATGTGAGGAGTTGATTTCTTGGTGTGTCCTAACTTTCAGTTTTGGGCTATTTTGTTTTCCCTGCAACTTTTTTAGTCTTCTTCCTCATGGGAAGCTAGTGAGAACTATGAATTTTACCACATGGCTTTTGTTCATCTGCTTCAAGCCAAAGATTTACTCCACTACAGACCCACTTTATTGTTTCTTTTTTGGCTCATGTCTTCTGCAAAATATTGATATCAGGGCACCGAACATTGATCCATCGAGGAAAAGGCTGCAAGTATTTCCTAAAAAAAAAGCATGGTAATCAGTTTTGTATGCATGTTGAATAGCATCTCAATGGCTCCTACATGTTGCAGATCCTGTGCCCGTGTCTATGGAAAATATGTTAAATGTTTTTTCCCAAAGAACTCTGTCCAATTTCTAAGAATAGATATACAGTGCTCAATATTCTTTTATTTTAATGGATTTACTATTAAAACATTTTCCTTGGGAGTCTTGTTTGTTGCTTCTTTTCTGGATTTAACACCTCTTCTCATTGGCATGGTTCGATAGTCTCGTAGTTATTCGATATTGTATTCTCTTAGGTAGTTTGTTCTAAAATGGAGCATTTAACAATTATATGGCAATGCACTGTGTCGATCCATCAAGATTTTATGGAAACAAAAAAATGAATTTCAAACAGTTTTCAAACCAACGTTCAATTCTATTCATAATGTAGATAGAACATAGCAATACCAAATCACAATGTTGCGGAAAGATCGTTATTCTTGTTTCTTGACATGGAATTATTAAGCTTTAATGATAACAACCCATAATGCAAGAAGTTTAATACTTAAATTAATATGTTACAACCATGGAAGAATGTATCTAATCTTCAAGAAATCATTTGCTGATAATTACTAGAAAATAATGGTTTTGCAACAATGGGGCCTGTTTGAAACCAATTCCCGCTTACGAAAATTGCCCTCCGCCTTTATATTTTCCCACTCTTTTATCCCATGTAGTTTATGTTTCTGGTTACTTAGCCGTTTTTCTGAAAATGTCTTGTTGCGCGGGTTGGCGAATTCACGCGTTTCGACCGAGGGCTTCCACTTTGTCTAAATTGCACTTTCAATTATTTTGTGACCTGCAAACACCACTCTGGCTTCTGCGATTTGCAAATTTACTTATGGACTCCCATATCATCCCCTCTTCCGTGTTACACTTTTTTCACTCAAATTTTCCGATATATACAATTTGACAGTCGGGGCCTTACGTCTCTTCGGGAACTCGTCACCCTATTTTGAAGCTTGTCTAACCACCTTCCATACTTGACCATTTCTTGACATCTCTTTTGCAGATCGTCCAGTTCGCAGGTTCAGGAAATTTCAAATTTCTAGTTGTTGTTTCATGTGCCCACTACCTTCAGATTTCTTTCCAAGTATATGCAATATGTATACAACTTCTCCAGCACCATACAAAAAATATCTTGCCAGGAAATGGAATATCTATTGCAGATTTGAATATATTGGACCTTCTTTTCCCTCTTCTATACTTGACCAAATCCACATTTCTTTTTTCCCTCTACTCTCTTTCTTGTTACTTAGTCGTTTTTTCGAAAATGTCTCAATGCGCGTGTTGGCCGACTCAGGGGTTCACATTTGTGCTCGTGCTTTTATATCGCGACACAGACCAACCACTAGCCATTCGATGTGTAGGTACTTCTCAGATCATGGATTCTTAGGCAAGTGGCCTCTATATTGCACTTCCATTGTTTTGTGGCCTGCAAACGACACCCGAACCTCCGCGATATACAAATTTATTGTCGCACTCCCACATCATACCATGTTCCATGATACACAGTTTGCACACGAAATTTTTTAGGCCTGCAATTACGGATTCCTAAACAGGCGGCGTGCATTTCCGTGTTCCTTGACCTGCAAACAACTCCCCAGCTTCTGTGATATACAAACTGCCTTCTAGATGCCTGCATCAGCCCCTCTTCCATCTTATATAGTATGCACTCAAAAGTTCCAATGAATACAATTTGACCATCGGGACCTCAAGTATCCTTGGGAACCCTTGTCAGCCTATTTTGAAGCCCGCCCATCCGCTTTCCACTACCATTTCTTGAAATATATTCCGCGTATCATCGACTTGGCCTGTTTAGACAATTTCCAATTCCTAGTTGTTGTTTTATGTGCCCGCCACCTTCGCACTTCTTTCCAAGTATATGAAATAAGTATATAAATTCTCCAGAAACATGCAGAAAATATCGATCTCCGTCTTCTATACTTAACAAAATTATCGCTTCTCTTTTCCCTGTACTTTATCTTTCTCGTCACTTAGTCATTTTTCAGAAAATGTCTAGTTGCGCAGGTTGGCAGACTTGCAGGTTCACATTTGCACTCGTGCTTTTATATTGCAACTCTGACTGCCCGCTTCCCCATTCCATCTCCAGTCACTTCTCCGACCGTGGATTCCCAAGTAGGCGGGCTCTAGATTGCACTTCTATTGTTCCATGATCTGCAAACAATACCTTGACTTCCACGATATACAAATTTACAACTGGACTCACATCACATCGTCTTCTGTATTATAGTCTACCTATGATGCCCTCTTCGGTGGTACACATTTTGCACTGAAAACTTCTGAGACATACAATTTGACCGTCGGGTCCAAATGTCTCCTGTGGAACTATTGTCACCCCATTTTGAACCTTGTATGTCCGCTTTCCATGCTTGGCCATTTCTTCGAATTTCTTTTGCAGATCGTCGGGTTGGCGAGTTCAAGAAATATCCAATTCCTAATAGTTGTTTCCTGTGCCCGCTCCCTTTGCAATTACCAATTGGAAATTATATATACGTTGTTATTTCTAAGTATGCAATTAGCAAGCGTTAATTCTAAACCAAGATTTGAGGATATCTCCCATTAATATGCATAAAACAAAAATTTCCAGATGGTTGTATTTGTTGGAGTTACTTCACACACACCTAGGATTTCTTTTTCCTAAGGTATTTATTTGTTTATTAGTCATTATTCAGTCTCCTATATTTTAGGAGAGAATATTCCACCTGGAGAATATTCTCTTTCAGTTCACACTTCAGTTTGACTAGTTGAGTTGAGTTTAGATGTTGCATTGGGA
>SNQJ01S0028557.1:49969-60851 GCA_010110895.2 Picea sitchensis | reverse complement strand
CCATTCTCAAGAAGAGTGCCACATGGCGAAATATTAGAAGCGGACACATGGCCCAGTATGACGGGTGACACATGTCACATTCTAACTGGCATTTCTATTCTTTAGAGGTCCTTAATTCACTGACATGTGGCACACATCCCATGTGTCCACATCATCTCTGGTGACGTCAACAGGTCACGCCACTTCGGGACTTCGAGCTTTAGAAGATTTTACACTTGCATCCCTCAAATCTCCCAAACTCCTAATTTTTGAACTACTTTATCTTCCGAGGTCCACATGGTACAATTTTCAACAATTAAGGTGGTGACTCGTGGCCCCACATGTCAGATTGCTTTTGGTCCAACAAGGTCGTCAAAGTTCCATTATGACTAACACGTGGTAGGACTAAGGAAGTCCACGTCACCCTGGGTGATGTCATCATGCTATGTCACTTCGGGACTTCGGGCTTCGACCCCTTCTGCTCTATCACACGTAAAATTCACCTAAGTCGCGAAGTCCGAAGTATTTAGGGTTTAACTTTCCTACACCTTTTCTAAATCTGATGACTGTGAATGGTCTACCTTCTCCTGAGTATATCATACAACCTAAATTTAAACCTCACGGCCCAACACAATGGTTGGTGTGGCTTCTTTCTCTGTTGGTTTTCTTGAACCACTATACTTCCTGAGCTTTTGAACATAGTCCCAGTGACGCTTGGAGGTTCATATTTTGTCTCTCTCTACAACAATTCACTCTGAAACCTTTGTCTCATTAACCACTAACATGGCCCATCCAGGCTCAGTGTTGACACCATGGATCTGATACCATTTTGTAATGTCCCCAGGCCTCAACCCTTTGTCGGGTAATGCTACCTAAACAACTGTATCTTTGTTTTTTTTTTCCTGCTCTATACGCCATGTGGTTCCTTACAGTTGAGGATTTATGGTCTTGTGAAGTTGGAAGCTCCAAAGAATGGTCAAGAAGCCCCTAATTGGTTACAAGTCATTTAAGGAAAGGGTAAAGTGGTTGTGAAAATAAATTCAAGAAGCCCTAAGAATAAGGAAAGAAGTTACCTAGAAAAAGTGTAAATACACCTCAAGGAGTCTCTCATAAGCACATACACTTACATTGAATATCTCTCTTGTGAGAATGTTATGTTCTAATGTTTTGATCTATTGGTGAATCTGATGTCAAGTTTGAGGTAGCAGAGAAAGTATTGAAGTTTTAGCAAGAAGGGCATGAACATCCATGAGTTGCAACAAGAAGGGCGCAGACATCCACAAGTTGCAGCAAGAAGGGTGCAAACATCCATGAGTTGCAACAATAAGAGAATGAACACTTGGAGTTGTCGTAAGAAGGGTGCGGACATTTGCGATTGTAGCAAAAAAGGCACGAACATCCGTGAGTTGCATCAAGGAAAGGTCACGGATCTGTGAAAATCCCTTGAAGAAGATTCCATCTCTTATTTGTTGAAGATGATTTGTACATGTTCGCCTGTTGGTCTATGATGATATGCTTCAGGTCTTCTTCATGAGAATAGGTATGTCTTTTATGTGTTTGTTTGAATCTTGTATCTTGGATGGTATGGCACATGCTTAAGGCATGTCTTGGAAGCCCTTGTGATACATGGTACATGGTTGCATATGGTTGAGGTGATATTGATACATGCTTGAGACATACTATTGGTACTTGGTATATGGATGTTATGGTTCATTGTTAGAGGCACATTTCATGGTACAAGGTATATGGTACATGGTTGATGATATGGTACATGATTGATGCATGATATGATACATGATTGATACATGATATGGTACAAGTTTGGTGCATGGTTGATGCACTTGTTATGGTACATGGTATGGTACAGGTGTTGATGGTTGATGTACATGGTTTATGGTCGAGGTACATGGTATAGGTGTTGGTGCATGGTTGACGCACTTGTTATTGTACAGTTGTTGGTGCATGGTTGATGCACTTGTTGCGGTACAGATTGTGGTACATGGTTGATGCTTGGTATGATACAGGTTGATGGTTTGGTACATGATTTTCTACATGGTTGAGACACATATCTTGTGATGGTATGTTGGTGATATTGGTACATGCTTGGTAGAGGCATGTGTTGGTGATGTTGAGCATATAATTGAAAGGTGCTCTTGGTGATCATGGATTTGGTATCGTTGATGTTGAGTACTGGTGATAGTGACAGGTTACAGGTTTATGATCAGTTACAGGTTGACAGTGACAGGTCGATGACAATGACATGTTGATTTGATAGGTTGGATACCGTGACAAGTTACAGGTTGATGTGGCAGTAACAGTAATAATGATAATGGCAGTGATTGTGGTATTAACAATTTTTTATACACTTATATTTCAAGGCAGTAGGACAGGGAAAGAAAAGGGGGTTGTAGCCTCTTTCCGTCTAGTGTCGAAGAAATCAGGGAGTTGGAGCTTCCTTCAGGTTGGATCCTGAGAATCAAGGGGTTGTAGCCCCCTTCTGGTTGGAGCTAGAGAATTAAGGGAGTTGTAGCTTCTTTCATTTTGGATCCTGTAAATAGGGGGTTGTATCCTCCTTCCAGTTGTAGATGGAGAATTGGGAATTCGGTGCTTCCATTGAATGTATTCTTGGCAATATATAAAAAATCATTATGTGGTTTTCTCCCATTTGGGTTTCCACATAAATTCTAGTGTACTGTGTATTTGATGTGATGTGATGCTTATGTTTATATGATCATGATATATCAATGATACATTGATGATATATTGCTGATAAAGTTGAATTTATATATTGTGGTTAAAAGTGGTAAAAGTGTTCATATTGATTCATCCCCCCACTCTTCGTATTCCAACAACCTTGTAAGGTAGCGATGCAAAATTTTGCATTAGATCCCAACAACACTTCTAAGTCGAAATTATTTCCAAAGAAGCTTAAATATACAATTCTCTCGTTAAACTAACGGTGCTTAAATGTCAAGAAATTTTTGCTTGGGTTTTGAGTTGGTATTTTTGACAAGAAAAGGTAAATAAATGACCTTGAAGGTTATCAAGAATTCCAAAATCAATGATCTTCCTCAAAAAGCTAAATCAATAACCTTGGAGGTTAGGAAGCCTCCCTAAGTCACCAATTTGACTCAAAAATATAAATAAGCAACATCAAATGTCAAAAAGCCTTCATACGCGAATTTTTTTCCTCGAGAAGTTAAATTGACAACCTTGGAAATCAATCAGACTTTCCAAGTCACTAATTTACGTCAAGAAACTAAATCAATCACTTTGGAGGTTAGCAAGCCTCCAAGCCAATGGTTTACCCCAAGAAGATAAATCAACAACCTTGGAGGTTAGTATGCCTTCCTAAGTCACCTAAAATCTTAATCAACCACCTCAGAGGTCAACTTGCCTTATTAACTCACTGATTTACCTTGTGAAGCTAAATCGACAATATTGGAGGTTGTATTGTTGTCTTAACTTAATGGTTTACCTCAAGATGATAAATTGACAACCTTGGAGGTCAACAAGCCTTCCTAAGGCATTAATTTATCTCAAGAAGTTAAGTCAACAAACTTAGAGATCATCCTTTCTTCTAAACTCAATGAGTTACCTCAAGAATCTAAATTGGAAACCTTGAATGTCAACCAATCATCTTAACCCAATGATTTGACTCAATAAGATAAATCCACAAGCTTGGAGGTCAACAAGCCTTCCCAAGTCATCGATTTTCCTCAAGAAGCTAAATCAATAACATTGAGGATCGAATTTCCATCTTAACTCATTGTTTTTCCTCAACAAGCTAAGTTGGTAACGCCAGATGCCAACCAACCCTCCAAGGGAAACAATTTTCCCCTAGAAGAAAATCATAAACCTTGGAGGTGAGTGTGTTGACCTTAAAAATGGTCAACATGGAGATGATTGTGAAGTATCAAAATGGAGCTACATATTTCAATTTTTACTTATTTTCAAAACCCTAAATAAACATTAATGCCACCTCTTCTTACAATCATTTCTCCCAAGACCCTACTAGGCACTACAATATATCTTCCTAGTGTGCACTTGTTATGACCCAAGGGGGGGATATATGGAGTTAAATGTATGTGATATGACCCCAAGGGGGCACATATATGGGGATAAATGTACATGTAATGTGTAAATGTATATGTAATAGGGTTAGCCTAATAGTAGAGGGGCCTCATGTGTAGTGTGTTAATAGGTATATATAGGGATCATGCATTCATTATTGAGGGGTGAATTGTGATGTATGAATGCAATTGGGTATTTGGAGGAGGTTCTCCTTTTCTTTAAGGAGTTATTGTGTAACTTGTCTCTATTATATGTCTCGTATTTATGTTCCATGCTCACACTAGTGTACATGGTGTGTACTTTTGGTCTATTATGATATCTTAAGCATTTGGAACATAACATTTGGTATCTGAGCGTTGATCCTAGGGTTTTTCTTCTTCAAGCACGTCATATTGGAATTTTTTCTATAACTGTTTTTTGTGGGATGCTTTATATAGTGAAATTTGGAGGTTACTTAGAAGACATATCAAGTTATATGTGGTAAAAATTTCAGGTTTTGGGTTGTTATAATTTTGAAGATATAGCCCGTGGAAATTAGGGTTTTTACTATCCCTGAAATCAATCTAAAATGAGTCATTTTGGAAATTTCACTATAATTTTTTCTTAGTGATGTTTTAGACTATGAAATTTACAGAAAACTGAGAAAATATAGCGAATTTCACCTCGTAAATATTTCATAGTTTGGGTCATTTTAATTTATGATATATAGTTCATGGAAGTTAGGGTTATTTGACTAGTTCTATAACTAGTATCAAACAAGTGTTCTACATTAAACAATCATATCTTCTTCAGTGAGGATCCAAATT
Organism: Picea sitchensis; assembly: GCA_010110895.2. Classification (NCBI taxonomy): domain Eukaryota; kingdom Viridiplantae; phylum Streptophyta; class Pinopsida; order Pinales; family Pinaceae; genus Picea; species Picea sitchensis. The sequence continues at coordinate 55,992 of SNQJ01S0028557.1, read as the reverse complement.
TAGTGCCATCCATTGCATTTGAAAGAGGACAATCCATAGCATTTTTGGTACACATTTTAGAATCATATATTAAATATTGGACACATGGAATCCTGCACAAGTTTGCTCTTTAGAAACGACCAAAAATCAACAAATTTTGGGAAAGTTGCCATAAATTTCACTTGGCACATTGAATTTTTGTCACACCTATGGTATTGTAGAGAAGATATATTATAGTACTACAAGCCAAAATTTCAAACTCAGAAGGGCCAAAATTTTAGAAATAGATCAGAAGGAAGGTCGACTAGAAGGACAGACTCCAAATCAAGGTTTCAAAGTTATGTTCACTTAAAACTATCATAAGTTTTGATTGGGATGTCTGATTGAGGTGATTAAAAATAAATTGGAAAGAGAAAACATATAATATTATATTGTAAAAATTATTATAACTATTTGATATCATTTTCCTCAATATACTGAGGTTGTAAGTTGATTGTTGGGGTTAGACCTCAATTAAGAATCAATGGAAATACCTAAATTTACAGGAGATGAAGATAAAGATGAAATAAATCCTATGGAATGGTTGAGGTTGGTAAAATAATATGGTATGAATCCTTCATAGGTAGGAATATATTTTTTTGTTGAATCTTGGAAGTGGTGGATGAGTATTGATAAGGATATTAGATGGAGCAACACATCGGAAGAATTTGAAATTTGTTTGTTAGATAAATGGATTAGGGATACAAAAATGGAGGAAATATATAGAATTCAAAATGAGTTAAAAGAAGCAAAAGAAGAGATCAAGAAGAAGGGTAATGAGATATCTAAGATATGAGACCTTAATGGAACACTCATTGAGGAAGTTAAAAAATTAAAACAAGGAAAAAGTAGAAAAGGGAAGTGGGGAAAGGATGAGTCAAAGGAATATTTGAAAAAGAAAGATGAAGAAATATGTAGATTATGAAACCATAATAAGAAACTATTGGATGAGGTTAAGATATTGAAAGAAGATTTTTTTTTTTTTTATCAAAATCAAGAAGAAACACATATCTTGGATGAAGAATATACCAAAATACTTGAGGAGTAAATTTGCAAAAGGTTGAGGAATCCCTAAATACCAATGAGGTAAAATCATAAATGCAATCTAGAACTGAATAAGGACATCATAATTTGATAAATGGGGTGACATTGTAGCTTTAAAAGGAGAAAGAAGACAAGATTCAAGAAGGTCACCATAAGATACTTGAAGAAGTTGAACTTCATATAGAGGACGTACATGCCAAATATGATGGTATTATCTCCAAGGATAGAGTAATCAAATAAAAAGCAAAGAGGATAGAGGATTCCATTGTCTATGAAAAGAAGATAGATTAAATGCATGTGTAGAGTGAAGGAAAACCATCATATGTGAAACCATATCAACACCCTCATTACCAAGAAACATTTAAAGGAAGACAAGAAGGTCTATATCAAAATTATCAAGGAAGAATATGGAATACTTGTCAATATTCATGGAACAAGTAATCACAAAACCACTCTTCAACAAGCTATTATCAAAGAACAACAACCACTACAAATTGGAGAAGTTACAACAACAATAAATGGAATCAAAGGATATAAAATTATGCAACAACTAGCCACCAAGGTTTAAGACTAAAAAGAATTGATTTTGGATCAATGGATCATCATCAATGGAATGAAGAAAGTAGGAACATAAGAGAATAATATTACTTGGTTTCATCACATGTGAAGCCTTTAATTGCAAAGCTTTGAGGACAAAGTTTTTTGAATGAGGGTACCATGTTATGACCCAATGGGGGGTATATATATGGGGTTTAATGTATATGATATGACCCCAAGGGAGGGAATATATGGGGCTAAATGTGCATGCAATGTATAAATGTATATGTAATAGGGTCGACCCAATAGTAGAGGTGCCTCATGTGTAGTGTGTGAATAGGTGTGTGTGTGTGTGTGGATCATGTATTCAATACTAGGAGGGGTGAATTGTGATGTATGAATGTAATTGGGTGTTTGGAGGAGGTTCTCATATTCTTTAAGGAGTTATTGTGTAACTTATCTCTATTTTCTATCTTGGAGTTGTGCTCCATGCTCACATCGGTGTACATGGTGTGTACTTCTGGTTTATTATGACATCTTAACCATTTGGAACATAACAACACTATGGTCAGGTCATTGAAACATGTTATTAGTTGATAGTCCATTTATTTTTACTTCATTTGTTGATGAGTTGTGATCTATGGTTTACCTTATGGTGTCATTGATGTATTCATATTGATTATGGAGGTATCACATGCCTGTGATTTGGTCCATGATTGCTATAGCTTATTAGAAATAATGGTTGTTGTATGCAAGTTCATTTCCATTATGTGTTTAGGCATGTGTTGCATATTGTCTATGTCCTTGTTGCATTTGATTACAAGTTGTGTATAGGTAGCATATTTAATGATGGATGAAGTGGTAGGTGTGGTTGACATGTTTAATATGACTCATCTTTTTTATTATCTCGATTTAGACTAGCGTACCTATAACCAAAACAAGCATGATGAACACAATCATGGTTAGTTCATAAGTAAATATGAGTGCCAAGAGGTGGGATCAAGATATAATTCAAGCATGTTTGGTGCTTGGTTATGTAATTAAACCAATGCCTTAGTTAAAAACATGAAAAATGTTGGAACAACATGCTTTGTAGGTTCATCACACCTTTGATTCCATGGAATACCGTATGTAGGTTGTGGAAATTTAAATGACAAAAATCAACAAGCTAAAATTTTGTCATACACTTAGCAACCTAGAGATAATTGTCTTGCATGAACTTTGAAATGTCTAACACATTCAAAAGTTTCCATAAGCATGAATACACATTGCTAAGTAATTATGCAGTGGAAATAAACACAATGAAAAACATTCAATCGCCCATGAATAACTCAAAAATTTAGGCAAATGCCAGGGAAAACCCTAATGTGGGGAAACCCAATGAGAGAGAGAGAGATTTATTATTCAACTTTAGGAAAGTACATATCAGTAGCAATAACACATTTCCAGACAAGAGAAAAACCACTTACAACACCCCAAAATTGTCCCAAACTTTTTGCCTCGATTTTCGTGCCCAGTCCGTACTGTTGTACGACCCACCCATATCAAAATCCGTGCAAATATTATGATGTACAGACTATTCCGTATGGTGAAACAACAACAAGAAAAACCCTCTAAACAACCTCGAAAATCGTGCCAATACTGCCTCGATTTTTTGTCCCTCTTCCCCTTGTTGTACGGACTATATGGATCCATACTGTACAACCTCCAACAATAGAAAAATGACCCAGCACTCAAACATAAATTCCTCCTTAGGATTTGTACCCTACCTCTCTTGGAAAATGTGCCCTCCTTGCTGCCCTCTTTCCTCTCTCAATCTTACTCAAAAAATCTCTCAAACTCCTTCTCTCAATGTGTCTTGCACACTACCCAATGCATTCTTTTATAAATCTAAAAATGACCTTTTCCCTCCAAAGTGTCTTTTCACCTTCCCCAACCCTAAATCCAAAGGCTAAGATCTAATCTTGCCTTTGCAAGATCAAGGGCCATGATTCATTCCCTCCAAAATAAATCACTTAAAATATTAAAGTACATTTCACTTTATTACATAAGTGCACTTTATGAAATAAAGTCACTTTAATATTAGAAGGTACACTTTAAAAAAAGTCACTTTAATAAAAGAACCACTTTATAACTTTATAAAAACCCATTACAAAGTTAAGTGTCTAGTAGTGTCAACATAAGGTAACATCCACATAGAAGACAAAACATGCGGAGTACCTCCCGAGCTAAAAAGCTAACACAGGTCACCCTAGTTACCAGAGAATGGTGACAACAATTAGACAACTGTATTATTGTCCTGAAATGAAGCATGCCATTTCTCAATACATTGCAAAATGTTTAGAGTCCCAACATGTGAAAGTTGAACAGTAGCAGAATCAATTGGGAAAAAAACGAGATAGTGATCACTGCGCGCTAGGGTTTGATCACTGATGCACTGCGCGTCCTGGCACCTCCTGTTCCCCTCTGTTCCTGCATGGTGCACCAGTCCTACCACACTCTCTGACACATTAAGATGACAGAAGGCGGAGGGGTGAAAACCTCCTCTTACCGGAACGCAGTTGCACATGAGTCGGAAAGCTCCAAAATATGTCGGTCGCCCTTCGAACCCCTGCAACATCTCAAGGACCAATTCTTGCAGGAAGAAACTAGACAAGACAAGAGCACGAGCATGGATGCAGAATCATCGCATCCAAAAGATTTTCGGACATGGATACCGAGTAAATGCATCCCTCAAACACCTACGACGCCAAAATATGTCATCAAATCAGCCAGGGTAGGAGAGCATACACAGTTTATGAGGGACCATGCACTCATTGGAAAATTTCTAGGTCTCTGGCCATCTAAATGGGATCTAGCTCCCTGGATCAAAACCTGGTGGACTCCAAAAGGAGATTATGAACTCCAACTAAGTTCCAAGGTTTTTTTCACAGTAATATTCTATAACCTAGAAGAAAAATACAAAGTATTTGAAGGAGGACCATATTTCTACAACTCAGCAGGTATGTACTTGCGATTTTGGATGGACCGCTTCAGCCTGGAAAAGGAAAACTTCRCCTACGCCCCAATTTGGATCTGACTCTACTCTTTTCCATAGGAGTTCTGGCTAGAGGAGATATTAGCGGGCATAGCCAACACTCTGGGCAGGCATGTCAAATCCTCAAAATCCACCAAACAAAGAAAATATASCTCCTACACAAGAATATGYGTCTACATGGACATATGGAAATCCCTACCAGGTACAGTCACACTAGAATACCAGGATGAGGAATGGGCACAAACCATAGACTACAAACACATACCAGTTCATTGTAGGAAATTTCATGAAAATGGGCATCTCTTCAGGGACTGCCCCCTCAATGCCCCAACCAAACCCGAAATGGAGGAGAAAATGAAAGAGGGTTTCACATAGGTTCAAAATCGTAAAAAGAAAGCTCAGAAGAAAACCCATCAAAGAGGAGGAAGGAAAAACTCCAATGCAAACTCATTTGACACCCTCAATCAGCTCCCAGAGGTAGAGGAGATCGAAAACCCATACCTCTCTGCAAACGGGGGTAACACCAACAACAAGGATACGCAACAAAAGCAGCCACGAGCAGAAAAAAAATAATCCAGAATCACAACCCCCTTTGATCCCAGGAAAGATCCCAGTGACGGATGAGGACACAATAATGGAACTGAATGAGGAGGAGTTGACAGACATAGATCTGGATAATCTAGAAGAAGCGCTAAACAAAAAGGATCTCCAAACCATCCCGGATGATCAACTCAAGAAAGTTCACAAAGTCTTCCTAGATTCTACAACAGGAGCCACTTCCAGGCTTGGTATAGGCATTGATCCAAACCCAGACCCAAGGAGAACAAAAGAAAATAATGAAAATATGCACAACAGTTGATAAAGGAGGCATGCAACTATATGATCAAATTAGGACAAATCTAGTGTCTCTCAGAAGGTTCCTTCTCTCACCCCCCCAAATGTTAATAATGAAAATTGTCACATGGAACATTAGAGGCTTAAATGGAATATCCAAGAAAAGGATTCTCCGAAACTGTATAAAAGCTGAAGACCGAGACATCCTACTATTGCAAGAAACAAAATGTGAAGGACCTATAACATAAGACATATTCAAAAGATGCTAGAGGCAAAGCAAACATTACCATCTGGACTCGAAAGGAGCTGTAGGGGGACTTGCCATTCTTTGGAATCCAGCCACGATGATAATGAATCAAGCACTCTCTACAACAAACACACTAACCGCCCACTATAGAGCAATAAGATATGACAAAGATGGAATAATCACCAATGCATATGGCCCTCAGAGCATCCAAGAAAAAGATCTTTTCCTCAGAAGCATGGATTATCTGGGATCTCTCATTGGACAACAACGATGGATCATTGGAAGAGACCTAAACATCATCTTCAC